>JANVCL010000009.1:23744768-23763353 GCA_026546855.1 Erythroxylum incrassatum | reverse complement strand
ATCAAAACTAATCAATTCTTTTCTCATCAATTTCCTTAAGGCACAATAACATCTATAACACAATTCATATACAAAAAAACACTCATTTCAATTCATTTTATTATTTCTAATTTCCACTAAATGTTCGAGCTCCAACATTTATAATATAAAATAATATTTCCAACTCTTTGGAAAAATTAAATTAGAATAAAATTATTGATTCCTAAATAAATTAAATTCCTATTCCAAATAGAATTTTAATTTGATTTGTAAACAATTTTTCAAATCTAATTGGAAACTATTTCCAATTTTTCTTGACTCCGTTAACAATATTTAACTGGAAAAAAATTAGTAAATTATTCTTCTTACTTATTATAATTTATAAAAAATCCTTTTCCAAAATTATATAAGCAACACTTTCTAATCCGATTAAAAATATTTCTTTTCCTTAATTAGAAAATTATTTTCTAATATTAAAAGGAAATTACTTTCAAAATTGAATTGAATTGTGAGACTCGATTGTTTATTAGAGAGTTTTAGAACTAATTAAAATTGTGGGTAATTTGTCAATTGAGATATTGTAAGATCTATAATTCAATTAGGGTTTATAATTTAGGGTTTAATGGTTATAACTCAAGAGAGACTAATCAACCATATGATCATCTAGAACCGACACCCCGTGAATACATAAATGGCTAGATTAGAATTAATGATAGGTAAAATCCCCTCTCTCATAATTTGATTAACTCTCTTGACAAATTTCCATTGTGACATGTGTGACTGCTCAATTTAATTATGTTTTGTTGAAATTTTCCCTTTACAATTCTTGAATCAAATTCTCGTATTTACTTTCCGTGTTCACTTGTTCAATTTTTTATTTCTTTTTATTCTTTTCTCTTAGCTTTAGATGACTTAGGATTAGGCTAGTGTCCTTCTCGTGGGATCAACACCTCTTATACTATAGTCGTTACCCATGCGGTTGCGGTATTTAAGGGCTTATAAATTTTAAAGTTTAAATGACACGATCATTACTCCCACTATTTTATTCAAAATAATAACCCTCACTACTATTCGAAAATATTACTTTAACCTTTTTAGTGGGCTAGGATCCCTTTCAAATATAGTTGATCTTGAGTTTGCTCAACAAACCAACTAGACCAAAATTAGGTAGAAAACGACTTTATCAATTACATCTCATATGACTCCTAGATTCATTAGGTGACAACTCTTGCCAAAACATATCTGATATGTTGTTCTTAACCGTACCTCTAAATTCATGTGATCATGAGTTTTCTCATCCAAATCACACAAATTTAGTTAAATAGAACCCACTATCATAAGACTAAATATGTTCGGGTTAAAGCAACCTTGAGTTTACTCAGCAAACCAACTATAAACAAAACTCTGGTTTATTCTTATGACAACAATCACGTTCTCAATGTCTGCTTAATATTTTAATGAGGGATTTAATTTTGTTCTTCTCATCAAACATAAAATCGCATGTAAAATATCACACATATAAAACATATAATTTATCATGTATCCAGTATATATCAATCATATAAATAAAGTGTGCATCTTATGCACTCATAATTAGATTATATGTATAAAAACATCAAACTTCATTTAGTTCTAGTTAATGATCTTTATAATCTAAAATAATATTTCCAACTCCTTGGAAAAATTAAATTAGAATAAAATCATTGATTCCTAAATAAATTAAATTCCTGTTCCAAATAGAATTTTAATTTGATTTGTAAATAATTTTTCAAATCTAATTGGAAACTATTTCCAATTTATCTTGACTCCTTTAACACAATTTAACTGAAAACAATTTCAATAAATTATTCTTCTTACTTATTATAATTTAAAAAACTACTTTTCCAAAATTATATAAGCAACACTTTCTAATCCGATTAAAAATATTTCTAATCTAATTAGTAATTGCTATTTCTTATATCATTAGAAATTTCTTTTCCTTAATTAGAAAATTATTTTCTAATATTAAAAGGAAATTACTTTAAAAATTAAATAAAACACTTTTCAAAATTAGTTAAGAAAGTCTATTATTTTATTTATTTCAAGATTTAATTTTTAATTAATTAGAAAATCTTTCTTTAATAAATTAAAAATATTTTCAAAATTATTAAAGAGAACATAATTTTCTTATTTAATAATGACAACATTTTTCAAAATTTAATCAACAAAAATACCTTTTCTAAAAATCAAGAAACTTATTATTCATAAATAAAGAAACAATTTCTAAATAAAATGAATAATAATTCTCTAAAAATAAAATTATAAAATTAATTTTTCTCAATCCTATTGAAATAAATATATTTAATTAAGAAACATCTTTTAATTATTAAAAAACAATTTGATTAATTTTAAGGATTCTAACCAATTAATTTCAATCTAATTGAAACCAATTAATTCTTATTTTAGAAACCACTTTTCTAAAATTAATTGGGAATCAATATGTTATTAATCTTAATCATATTAAGAAAAATAATTGCCTTAAGTTTGGAATTGAATTGATAATTAATATAATTTAATAATTAAACTCTTGAAAAAAAATTAACTTAATTCTAAAACAATCCTAATAAAATCAACCTTTGAAAACAATTAGAAAACTCTTTTCTAAATTTATCAAGATTTAAAAGTTCTTAATTTTTAATTAAAAAGGCTTAGAAAAATTTTTAAAGGAAGAAAAAGAAAGGTGTCCGGCGCCATGTGAGCATAAAACTCATGTTGGAATAAAGTTAGGTTTGTGAGTTAAAACAGAAGAGAGGGGCTGATGGGTTCAATTCACGTCACTTGGGATGTGAATTGAATTTATTAAGCAAGTGGGGTTTAAACTCACGGACGTATTGAATTCATGACATTCTCAACCTTCCAAACGCAAGAATTGAATTCAATTACAAGATTGAATTCAATTTGTGCGGTTCCAAACAGCCTGTTCTGACTTTGTGCTTTTGCTACTTGGTGAGGGAATCAACAAGTTGGTTTGTTATGTGAAAATTACTAAAGAATTTGTGAATGCGTGCTTCGCCTTCTATATTTTTTTCATTTTTCCAAAAATTTCAATTCTTTTATGGCCTTCAAAATTAATATAAAATAGTTATTATAATAAAAATTATAATTGATTATAATCAATTATATAAAAATTAATATAATTGATTCGGATAAATAATTATAATCAATTATATAAAAAATTAATCTAATTGATTCGGATAAATAATTATAATTGTCGAACCAAACTCAAACCCATCAAACTAGATTTGATCCATTGATTTTGGATTGGGCCTGAGCTAATTTGCACTTAAGGCTTAAGGGACTGATCAAAAGGTTACTACATCCTGTAATCTGATTCGATCATTAAGAGGAAAGTGGCTTTATAGCATTACACTGCACATGAGTGGAAGGGAACTACTAGTAGAGAGAGTTATAGGTGAAGAAGGTTGCAATAATGGAGGAGATACATATGAATAGGGAAGGAATTAGTGTGACATTCAACAATTTGTTTTCTCCTAGGTACCCACTTAATGTTATCGTACCGTCAGCGATTACCCGAGCCAAGGTTCCGGCTTCTGTCGAAAGTAAACCTCCATTGAAGGTACCACGAGAAAGCCTCGACGACATGACCCGAGATAAGAGCGACAGATTCACACCTGCAGTCGTTCAAGCAGTTAGATTTCCAGAAACATGTGAAGAAACTGCAGAAAATGTTTTACTTGAATGCAGCCAACAATCACAAAGCAGTTGATCAACCGAGGTTCGGGTCTCGTGTTTTGTTACCTTCAAGGACTTCAGCAGACACAAATGTGATGAGTGCTGAACCTACATATTGAGGAACAGAATAAGTTCTCACTATATGGAAACTGAGGAGTATCCCAAGGCACAGAATGAGTTGAGATGCCAGCAACACCTGCCTGCAAGTAACACGTGATTGTGAAGCAAATGAAGAAGAAAATGAATGTGCGGTACATGACACTTGTGAGTGCTTTACCTCTCTTCAAAAATGTTAGTGATGTAGTTCCCGACGACGACATTTACAGGGAGCACCGTTAATCCGAGGCATGCAAGAAAAATTGCTACACTGTTGGTTGACCATATAAAGTAATACCCAGTGATGACACTTGATTCGGCGAGCAAAATCTCCATTGCGTATTTGAGCATGAAATACACTAATAGTTGAACCTGGTAAGATCAGAAGTAAATCTCAGACGACGAGCAGAACGAACAATGAAAGAGCTTAAAGGAATAGAAAGTTGCGACTCGGTAAACACAGTTGGAACAGGATTGTTGACCAACATAATGATTTAATTCCTCCTAATTCCAGGCAATTAGTTCTGTGATCTTTAGCAAGCAACTGCTTAAATCAAATCCATGTAGTTCTATGCCTTCATAAGACAGACTAAAATGAAAAAGAAAAGATACAAGTAACTATAACACTAAGGATGATGTTCAAACCTTCACAGATGGTGTAAGTAATCGATATGCCGACACAATAGAAGTGACAGGTTTATGACTTTCTTTTGAATCATCGTCACAATCATCAAGTTCTTGGTCTGCATATTCATCGTTGTTCTCCGCTTCTGATTTCAAAAGCAATGGTTGCACAAAACCATGCTCGAGGCTGACATTTAGGTACGGCCCTACATTGTAGGAAGGAAATCTTTAGTCAGAGATTTTAGCTAGAGAATGCAAAAGCAAAGCTAATCTATGCAACAACGTAGCTCGAGAAGGAAGTTCTTCAGCTAGCTAATTGTTTGGGACAAGGTAGGTACTTTCTCACGAAAGCAACTTTTTTCTTGAGACAAAGTTAATCAGTAGTCGTTACGTGTAGTTGATCAAATTATAATCTTAGTGCAGGCCCTTAAAACATACCAGTCTATTTTGACAGTTACCGAGTAATCAGAATGTGAGCCATTATGGCATAATTGGATGGGTAGCAGAGACATAATTCATACTTTCATCAGAAGAGTTCAATCTTGACGATGAAGCAACACTAGTTTCCTGAGTAACAATCTCCTTAGTCTTTTGAAGAGGCTCCCTAAAACAAATCCACAGCCATAGCAGATAGAAAGCCCATGCCAAAGCCATTATCCAGCCAGGTAAAGTTTCTTCATTAAGGGTAAGATTGTACACCTTCAACCTAGTCTGAAATAAGCAAGCAAGAGCTGGACCACACGCCATTCCAAGTGCACTCGCAGTGACAAATCCTGCAGAAGCTTGCATTCGTAATTTCAGCGGTACACAATCGCTAATATAACGCCTATTAACAGCTCTCGCAGAACCTAACCTGAAATTATTCATTGGATCAACGTGTTGATTAGTATAACGAAGTGAAGAGTCAAATTCCAACTTTTAGGCCAAAAAGTTCAAGCAAGCATCTAGTAGTGAACAGAGATATTCTTCTGCTCACACAATGAGAGTATCAGAAGCACGACTCACCCACAGAAGAGTCGGCCGATCAAAAGTGCTGCGACTGATCTGAGATCATAAGCCAGAGCATATAACATGTTCCCGAGGAGAAGAAAAACGCTGCTAAACACAAGTGGTCTGAGGTATGATCTATTTGACCATGCACTAAAATACACTGAAGAGAACAGCTGTGCAACAGCCATTGACCCAATGATGATGCCACAGACTGTTGCTTCAGCTCCGAGGCTCAGGGAATACTTATCAGCTGTTGGGACAATAATGTAAGTGTTGACCATATACAAAAACGTATTTACCAAGTTCAGTAGGAGTGACATGAAATGAAACGACTGCTCAATAAATTGGTCTTCAGAAGGAGTTGGTGACTCATCTTGGATGATAAATGCACGGCTTCCCAAAAACTCGAGAAAATTTGTTGAGTTTGATAGCCTGTTTACAGCTGCGTTTATAGAATCAATAACAGGGTCCTGCAGCATGGAAATTGGCAATTCAGGATATGCAACCAATAACAGGGTCCTGCAGCATGGAAATTGGCAACTCGCACCCAACTTCAATAGAATGTAAGGAGTAGTCATAAATACTTAAGAACTAAATATACAGTACCGGAAACGGGGAAAAAAAGGGGGAATAGTATTGCACATAATTTACAATGGATATGAGGAAAAACCGGGTGGGACTTCGCAGGTTGATCGTATATGGAGATGTAGTTTCCCTCATGATCTTGAAGATCTGCAAGATTACGGGATATTGCTCCAACAACAGCCCCAAAACCCTGCATGTACAGCTAGTACATGTTAGGTACCACAATAACAAAGAAATGCATCAGAATTTTTTTGTTATCTAGTAACATAAGAAACTTAAAACTATAACACAAACAATGGAAGACATTCATTTGTTTAGAAAACATTACCACGTGCTTGAACACCTGTTGGAGCTGGGAATATGGATGATTTGAACGGGTCTTGACATAGTAGTCGGTGAATCTATAACCAAATCGCTTATCAAACTTTTTCAGAATCTTACGCAAGCCTATAGCATTCATCTCAACAAAAAACAGAAGCCTTAAGAGTTCCTGTCCAACAGCTCTGTATGATTCTCGCAGTTCAGATATCTTAAAACTATCTAAATTCTGTAGAACATAGTCCTGTTGTTTTCCAATATTTATTAATCTGGTTGCAAGAACTCCTTGTTGTTCCAGCAGAAACAAGACAATCTTTTCAATCTGAGATTATAAAAGAAAAGGAAGAGATGAGAATGAAGTTTCATGTAAGAACAATACACAAGGAACTTATGAAGACTCCATTTCAACGTTCACAAACAAACACAGTTAAATGAATAGCTAACAAAACTTGCCAAAAGACACATGCCCAGATGGAGTTAGACGGTCAAGTTGGCTTGGAAGTTGAAATCAAGATATATGCAATCTATATCCATGCACTAGAATTATCTGTTGTAATTACCTATATCCAATCCGTATCCATGCGGTGAACTATATGTTGTAATTACCTGAGTGTCCAGGATTCTTGCGAAATCCCTCAAAACATACAGTTGCGTTTCTGCTCCGACTTGGATTTCTTGTGTGTACCGGTTCACTTTCTTCTTCAACAGCTTGTAATTGATATAGTAACTGAAGGTTGAATTCCAGGCCAAAAAAACGGTGATCGTCACTCTTATCTTGTGCTTTTCAATACAATAAAACTAAAAATTTGCAAAGAACCTTATGCTCAATCAAATTCATCCAAAAACATACCCTTGCCATTCTTGGATTTGGTTTTCCTTTAACTTCTTCCCAAAAGCAACCATCTTTCAAGACAAAACACAAACACGCTGCAAACAGAAATAGCAAACACGTTTTTGGTTTCCGACAGAGAAACTCATAATGCAGTACTATGATGTTCCTTAACACTTGATATAAAAAATCTCCACCTTTATTGCACGCAATGCAAGGACAAGCAGATCCTAGAAATAAACACCTCCATTGGAAATTCAAATGCAAGTTTAATGGAACTGAGTGTATTACCAAATCTTGGAAATTCCAGGAATCTTATTCTTAATCAAGAAACAGAGTGAAAGGGTAGGATTCGTTTACGAGGATAGGAGAGGGAAAGAAGAGAGAGTAGCGCCAAGTATTTGGAATCTAGTTGGTTGGTTATCATAAAACAGACACGTTACGATGAAAGTAAGTTCAGTGGGGTCCGCCGGATCCTCGTCGTGCTTTTGCATTTTCTTGATGGTTCTTCTTTTTGTTCCGACGTCGTTTTGTTGCTCACCAATTTTACCCTTTCCAACACCTAAAACTTTGTTGTTTTGGCCATTGAATAGTTAGACAGCCTCTAAACTCTTGTTTAATGTCTAAAATAAATATATAAAAAGGCATGAATTTTTATTTTAATATTTAAAATTTTATTATTATTAAGTTTTTTTTACGAATAAACCCGCAGTAGCTATCTTTAAATGTGTACTAAATAAATTTTCAAATTGTCGTAATAACCAACAAATCACGCCAACTGAGTATTTCACATTAGGCAAACCCTATACGACAGGCTCGACAAAAAAAGTGTAGGTTGAAAGATTTAAATACAGGACCATTTGATTCCATACCCATTGCTTTATCAACTCGAGTACCCATAGGAGCTATTATTATTAAGTGCTCGTGAATTTATGTTAAATATATAAAAATTTAATGGTACACTTTTAAAAATTTTAATGATATTTTTAGATTCTTATAATTATCTTAAAAATCATTTTTTTAATTTTATTATTAAGATTATTAAATAAGAAATGTTAGTGAATAAATAATTAAATTAAGAATTAATTTATAAAGATTAAGATTTATTTAATTTTTAACAAAAATTTTAGAGTGAATATGTACTTTTAACTTAATACGAGTATTAAAAAAAGTCCATCTCATGAATTATTAAATTAAAAATGCTTTCCAAATTAAAATATTTTTATAAAAATATAAAAACACATTATTTCAATACAATTTACCCTTTCATTATTAATATATGTTTGTGTCTATTTATATTGACATTGAATTGGATATAAGATTAGAAATGTCATCAGACTCAAATCTTGACTTGACAAGTTGATTGAACATTAGATAAGCTAAAATAAAGATATTCTTAACTTAGACTGCAACCTTAAACTATAAATTATTTTAAAAAAAAAAGTTTGAGCTATGACAGGCTCAAATGAAATCTTTGGTTTCAGGTTTTTTTTAAACCCTATTTTAATTTATCTCTTTCTTATATTTATATAAAGCTCGTATAAATATATAGATGAGATAAATTAAAATAGAGTTAAAACAGTAAAAATTAATACAAGGGATCACGTCTTGGATAAGTCGGAGTTGAGCAACAAGTATCTATAGAGCTTGGATCTTCTATTCCATATTACTATGTCTTATTCTGTCCATTTTAATCTTAATCATTTATTTATACGAGGCCTACATAAATAAATACAGGACTCACATAAATAAATGACTAAAATTTAATGGACAAAATAGGACAGAGTGATATTAAACAGAGAATCCTAACTCATATCTATGGGGGTAAATCTTCTGTACCCCTTATTTTGTATCTTCTGTCCCTTTTCTTATCTCAACCACTTAATTTATTGCATTGAATTTATTGTATTGAATGGTTGAGATCAACAGGATACCGAATAGGTCCGGAATAAGGGGTACAGAAAATCTGTACCCGGTATCTATGATATTAAAAGAATCTCTCTTTCTTAAGTGATGCCTATAAAAAGATAATTAAATTCAATCTTGAACTTAACTTCTGCTAAATCGAAATTAGTTTCGGATTAAGTCTTTAAATGAAGGCCCTTAAAGCAGTGATATAGGTTCTCTTCTTTAGAACTTTACCTCTGAGTTCAACCAGAAAACAACTCAAAGAAGTATGATATTCAAAAGAAAGCTGAGAAGAAGAAGAAGACGAAGAACAAGAGAATTTAAAAGAATTCATCACTAAACTCTGAAAAGCTGTCTCCAGGTGCAACAGTGATGCATGACATACCAGGATTTTAACTTCACAGTTTCTGAACCGAAGCGATGAAGAACTAGAAATGGAGAAGCTTTTCAATGGAGTCCCAATTCTGGCTTCCGGTTTTGGAGAGCTATAGGAACATACGATTTTGGTTGGAGGTCAGGGAAAATAAATAACCACCAGGTTACTGTTAGTTTGTGACCACAAGTTACACGTGTCGGATTCCACCTTTTTATTGCCTCTTTAGAACCATGAAAGGACTCTCTTAAGTTAGGTTTAAAGTACACATACGGTAAAAGATATATTTTTTATTTTCAAAACTTTATAAATTTTCAAAAAAACTCCACCCTCTTTTTTTAAAATTTTCTTTTATATTTCGGTTAAAAATAATAACAAAAATCATTCGGAGACTAATTAAATATTACTATCGTAGTAATCTAACTCAGTCTTAAACTCAACTTGAATCAATTAATCTCGACTTAAATTAATAATTTAATACAATTATAATAAATTATTAGCTTTATTCTCGAGTAATTAGTTCAATTCGAGTTTAAAAGTCGTCTTAGATCATCATATAAGAAAATTTTGATTGCTCTTCCCATTATTGCATGGCAAGTCAGGAAAATTATTGAGCCGAGCTGGATGTGAATCAGCGTAGACATATTGTCAATAAATTTAAAATCCGTCCTCATTAACTACTCAGGTATTGATCCAGAAATAATCAATTTCCTTTCATGATACCCTACTCTCAAGGAGAAGTTGAATCTCCGCTGCCTTCTTAAAAGAGAGATGTCCCTAACCATTAGACGATAGGGGTACATTTTCCCGACTGCATGATGTTCATAACTCCATATCGCTATTTATTATTATTTTACTGAAAATTAAGATAATAAATTTTTAAAAAGTTTTAAAAATTAAAGAGTTTGTTTTAATTTATTAAAGTATAAAAAAACTCTCGAGCCGTTAACCTATCTATATATATAATTAGAGACCCCACAAGATGTGAGTATCAACTTTCTTGTGCTACCGCATGCTTCTTGGGAAGAAACGAATGATTACGAGTTGAAGAAGGTGTGCGGGTGAGAATCTAAGTCAAAAGAGTGACGCTGTAGCTGTAGCCACAAGATTGGAGGCAGTACAGTAGCTACGGGAGATTTGATCAGAACCGTAAACGTGCAACCTTATTTTTAATTAATTGGAAAATTATTTCCGATATAAATATTAATATATAAAAAAATCACTAAGTTGATTGAATTTTAAATTAAATTTGAGTTCAAACATTTCATTATTTTAGTTTTAATATATATATATATATATATATATTATTTTAGTCCTACGCTAACTTCTATCAAATCAAATTTTAAATTGAGATTGAACTTAAAAAAAATGATCGAACTTAGTTTTGTTTGATTTGTTATTGTTAGAATATCTCATATTGACTAAATATGAAAATATTAAAGGGTTTATAAATAGTAAGGGTCAACCATTCAAATGATTAGTTCTAGTCATTTTGGCAATGATTAACCCAAACTCAATTCTTATTAATGAGTTCTACACTCTACTCATATTGAAAATTTTAATATGGTATCAGAGTCGATGGTTGTTCGTCTAGATGTTCAGTTTCAACAGCCCGACCTAGTTACCACTTCATTTATTTTAAGTGATAATTGATTGTTTAGTTCCAGTTGCACTTGAAGGAGAGTGTTAAGAGTATCTCATATTGACTATACATGAAAATGTTAAAGGGTTTATAAGTGGTAAGGGTCAATTATTTAAATGACTAGTTCTAGTCATTTTGATAATAGTTAACCCATGATCAATTCCAATAATTATTATTCTTAATTATTTCTTATTTGTAGAAACTTTAATACGTAACAGAACTTTAGATATGTATCTCAGATTGAACGTGAAAGGACAATAAACGAAGAAATGTCAAAATACCTTATTTCGATTCCATAATTTCAAATGAGCCTTCAGAAGTCGAAACGAGTGCGAATCTACCGCCGTCTTCGTAGAACTACTCACTAGGACGTGATTAACATATTTCTGCAGTTTTCTCAAAACATAAGCTCTCTTAACAGGTCAGAAAATCCTTATGCTTACGAATGATATGAGCAACTGCAGGAAACCTTAAATTTTATATATAACATCTACATCGGATTTCCCTGTCACAAGCCCAATATGATTCAAGAGATTAAATTGTAAAATTTTCGAACTAGCTAATTGTTTGGTTTAATTTTCAACTTTGCAGTTTAACTTACTTTAATATTTTTTGTTATTAAAAATCAATTAATTTATTGACTAATCGTTTTACTTTCATAAACTAACTAATTTTTATAGATTAAAACAAACCACTTAATTCTCGTTTAACAATTCTTCCTTTTCACTTAAACATTAAGTCTACTACTTCAATATTATTTCAAATTTGACTTATTTCACAAATATTTAATATCAATTGAACCTTCTAAACATTACTTGAAACATTAATTACCGATAAATTAAGTTGGTCAAATTGATAAGATGTTCAAAATTTAATAAACATTTAAAACAATAAAAAATTTCAAATCCATATTATTTTAAATAAATAATAAAAGTAAAGTTGTCATTTCTAAACATTAACATCCATTTCAAGGTTTATTCCACTACCTCGTGATATACATGGTCCACAAACATTGCTGAATATTCCACTTATCCATGAGTATATGCACTTACAACAGAACTTTATATTCCCTTTCCCTTTCACAATTTCTCCTCCACAAGGTTTTATGTGTTCATCATATTTGGGAGGCACTAGTACATTTTTACTTTAATACAACAATAATTTTGATATGCAAGATCCAAAAATATCTAATAATACGCAGCGTTACTTCTAACTAATAAAGATGTCGTTTCTGAATTGTAATTACAAATAATTGTAATAATTATAATAACACAAATATAATTGTAAATTATACAAATATAATCATGAAACATAAACTAACTCTATATTGAGAATGGTTAATTATATATAGATTTATGTAGTATTTAAGAAATTAAGAAAATATTCATTGATCTTTAAATTTTAAAAAAACTCTTATAATTTTTGTTTTTAGAAAAATTGCCCTTTTAGAATTCAGTAAAAAATAACAGTAAAAATTGCAATACGAACATCAGTTGAAACTAATCAAATGTCAGTAATACAATAATTAAATTAGTTGGAGTTAAGTTTAAGAGCTTAGAGGGTGGTTGAGTTAGTGGGATGAGGGAGCACAGGATCAAAATGTCCTGTATTTAAATCTCTTTATATACACTCTTTCGATCAAACACGTCGTATAGAACATACCTAATACGAATTATCGAAATTTATAAACTATTACATCAATGTGAAGATTTATCTAAGTCCGGGTTCTTCAGTACATAAATTTATCTTTTATCCTAATCTTTTAAGTAATTGGCTTTAGGATTATATTAAAAAAAGGGAAAGCATGACCCAAGGTCATATCAATTCAAAGTGAAAAGCAAGTCCCTACTGTTGTTCACCCAAGATCATATCCTTTTGTCCTACGGATTTATGAGTTGTTTACCAGAAATTGGATTATTATTTATCGATATGTGTATCAAAAGAGCAACAGATGTGCTGATTAGCTCGCCAACTATGTCAGTCATTTTGCTGTAGATGTTACTTATTTCACTACTGTACCCGTTAGGTGCCACCTAATCCTTCTGAATGATTTGTCGGGAATTTGTTTCTCTCAACTTACTGTGTAATTTTACTGTTCACCTTCCCAAAACAAAGCAAGTCCCTAGTGGCAATTATAGTTCAGAATTAAACAACAATATAATGAAAGTTTAGATAGAAAAGAAAAATGAAAACGACTGTCGTTGACGTGCTAATGTAAGATTCGTTGACGCGTAAGGTCATGGACTTATTGTATTTGGAATATAGTACGATTTGGGCGACTCTGGTGGATCATACTTTTATGTGTATTGATCACATCCGCAAAAGACGATTGGATCTGTCGATTACGATGTTGAGTGGAGAATAAATAGGTTTAATTATTAAATAATTTATTTAAACTACACAATTTAATTAATTATTATATCTTATTATAAATAAATTCTTATATGATCATGTACATATAACGTATTTACAGAAAATTTAAAATAGATAAAATTCGTTGTTCCTCTTCTAAAGTGTATAGCTTAGTTTTGTTCTTATGTAGCGTAATTAAGGTTTTGACAAGTTTAGTCGGAGTTATTTTTGTACGGGTTTTTTGTGGTCGGTATAAGTCTCTTCCGATATGTATTTTTGCTAATCTTATGTTATATATGTACGTTATTTTGTGTAATATTTATTACTTTTGCTCGTTATTTTTTAATAATACAATTATTGTTTCACTTTAGCATTTATTTGTATTGTGTTTTATTTTTGTATTTAGTTATTTTTCTTATCAGTTGTTTTTTAGTTTATTAATTAAAAGTTAACTTTTTGACCATCTTAAAAAGCTATTGATGAGTTTGGTGAATAACTTTTTAGTTAGCTTATTTAACCTCAATAAGCTGATTTCTAAAAGTTTCATAAGAGCAGCTTTTAGAGTTAGTTGTCTGCCTAATGACAGTATTATCCTCCACTTTACTCTTTACTTCTGCTCTGTGTGTTTTCAAAATTGACCTTTTTTAATCATACAATTATGTTGTAAAGTTTAGAATAATATAATAAAAGGGTTAATTAAACTTTTTAATCTTTATTTAATTTTATAATATTAGTTTATATTTAAAAATACCATAATATTATTTTTTAAATATAAAGAGTCACATCAAATAAATATTTTTAGTATATAACTATTATATATCGTATTTATATCATAGTATAATTATAGATATTTTTAATTTATTAAATAATAAAATTCATACATGTTGTATGAAAAATATTAATATAATGTAGCTCGCTCATCATTCATATTAATAAAGAATTTAATATTAGATTATTATTATATTTTTATTAAAGTTATAAACTTAATTTTTGTAAAAATAAATATATAAATCTAAATTCTTATAAGAAAATCAACGAATACTAAGAAATATAATATTTATGCTCTTATAATTTTTGTAAAATCATACCCTAATAAGTCATTTTATATATCAACAATCAATACTAAATAGCTAATTTTATTAACAGCTGATATTATTCGCTGATCAAATCAGTTAATCACTGATATAATCAGCTAACAGTAATTCGTTGTTTGCCAAACAAGGCCTTTATATTTATTTGATTTATTTATTTATTTTACTTTATTTCTTACGTATGCATGCACATTCATTTATAATTTTATAAGATTTTCGTGTCATATTACATATAGATCGAAAACAACTTCTCTACTAATAATATGTCAAACCAGATCCAAGCTATTATCATCACTAAAGAAACGCTTGTTTGGTCTTCATGGCGCAAAGTTGTTATCAAGAAGATAGAAAATTGCAAGGCAAATCTCATGGATCGCAAGTGATCAAAAGGTTGTTTTCACTCTCCAATCACTAAAAGATGATGAATTAATAATTGCGACGAGGCTAATTTGAACGTGGAAATCTATACATCCCACTCGCAAAGGAAGAAAAAGAATAAGCTATTGCTCTTCTTAACAAGTTGCAAATGTTATATATAATGTAGAAAAAATTGGCATAGTGCTTTCTGGTTTGCGAGATTCGAATAAGAGTCATCAATTTTACGTAGCCATATTATTTTTTGTGACTCAAATCTACAACTTTTTAGTTATAAAATATTAACTTTATCAGTTATTCAAAGGCTCGCCTTTATTATATATATAATAAGGAAATCAAATAAAAATACACGTTAAATTTAGCTAATAATTAATAGAGGTTAATTACTATTATTTTGTGAAAAAATGGTCAAAATTTAATAATTATTAGCAGTCAATATGATTATTATTATAAAATAAAGTTTAATAAAATAAAATATTATTTATTTATTTATTTGATAAGGATGACCAAATCATCACTATTATGGATAATATAATATAAAATAAAATAGAATAAAATAATAGTTTAGTTATTTCCTTCTGTGAATGGAGCAGATAACTTTGTTAGGTACACTAAAGTCTAATTAGATTAGTTGGAATTCAATCATGATTTTTAAGAAATTGATAATTAATAAAATAAAATAAATAATAAAAATTAATTTCCTTATATTTTTATTTAAATATGAGTTATTTATTTTTTAAAATTTTCATATATGTTTAATTCGTATAATATCTCAATTTACATTGAGTAGTCTCTGATGTTGTATTTGAACAGATATAAAACGACGTGGTTTTATCAAACTAAGAAGAATATTTAAAACGACGTAGTTTTGAAAATTTATATATAAAAAAATATTATTTTAAATAGACGGCGCCTTCTACTTGATCTTGTTCTAAAATCCGATCTCTGAAAGCTTTGGATGGTTCATTTCATTCGACATAGAATCGGAGGAAGAAACCAAAATAACTCAGAAGGAAATGTATCCAAACATGAATGAAAAAGAAGAAGAAAGCTAAAGCTCACTCTCGAAATATTTGATTTCGTAATTACAACTTTCTGGGAGTAAGAGGAGTGATCTTAATGACAAGTCCAGGAAAAACGTCATCTGGGTCATGAATGTGAGGGTTCTTCTCCACTATATACGGATCTCCACACTTGTCGCTGATGCTATGAAGCGTCTCTCCTTCTCTTACAACGTAAATCTCATCGCACCCTCGTTCCAAAACCTGTCTCCCTCGAACATGAATCATATCCGATGATGTCTCTCTCAGGCAGTTCAGAAGCACGAGGGCTGCAAGAACAGCCCCACAGTACCATGAAGCTGCATCTGCTACGCGAAAAACCAAGGTGACCCTTTGCCTCTTGGACAGATTAACCGGACCCATGTGCTGATATATCCGAAGATGGAAGAAGCTGCAGGTTCTGCGTATGGAGTTGTATATTTATACGGATAAGAAGGGAGGTTACGGGCAGGCACGAGTGATGTGTGAAGGTCAGTTATGGCGGTTTTCATGGAGGTGTGGGAGTGTGTTCGTGACTTGACAAAACGGGACACGATAGTGTTACGTGATTCATCCTCCGTGTATAGCTGATCAAAAACCTGTCCGATATGAACTCCTATCTTGTCGTACGTCGGAGGTTTTTTTTTTCGCCTTCTCTTTGTTTTCATTTGTTGGTCTCTAACGTAGTATTTGCAGTTTGGTTTCATCTACCAGAGTTAATGTCTGCATGGTTAGGTGTTGCTGTGTGGGTTATTGATATTGACAAATTATTGATCTTGGGGTTGATAACGAATCGAATTGGGTTTAAGAGGCGATTATAATTCGGTCTAAAGTTTAGTCAAATTCGAGCTACATTACTTATAATCCAACTTGGTTTAGTGACTATTTGGGTGGACTTTTGAAAGGATAATAAGTAATTTTCTTTAATATAAAAGCCTTTTTAAAGAAAAATATGTACTTGATTGTAAAATAAAAAACACTTATTTAATAGATATGACTTTTTTGGTAGCTAAAATATATCTTTTTAAGAAACTCAAATTTTGAGTTTATCAAAAAAGCCTCTTAAATAATTTTTTCGAGTAGGTTTTTCAGATCAATTAATGAGTCTATTTTTAGTTTCTTTTTCTTTTTATGCTTTACATATATTTCTCACAATACCCACAAACTCATCTTCATGTTTATCTTGCAAACCCATTATTTGGCTTTTTTATATGTTTTAATATTTATTTTTGATATTAATTTTATTTATGTTATAATCCATATAAAAGATTTGGTTAGATATATTTTCATTTATGTTTTATATGGTTTAATATTATATAATAATTAATATATTATGCTTTGCATATTGTTTAATATATTTTAAATAATTTTTATATGTATAAATAATTTTTATTACAAAATAAAATATAGTTAAAATTAAAAGTACTTTTTATTTTTGTGTTGTCAAATAATCTACTATATGAAATTTTTTCAAAAAGGTCTTTTTTAAATTACAGGTAAACAGTCAACTGGCTTCTTAGAAAAATTCTTTTCAGAAAAAAATCTACAGAAAAAAAACTTTACTGATAAAAGCTTTATTAGTATAAGCCCAATCAAACAAAGGCTTAGTATGATTTATAATTAACTTCACAATTCAAGTAAGACTTCCAAAGAAAGAATTTGACAGTCATTTATAAGGTAACATATGATATTCAAATTAATGCCATGAAACACTCTCAGTCTTTGTAAACGGAGGGGTTCAACTTATTTTTAAGAGAGAGAAGATTCAAGTTGAGAAGTGTCTAAAAACTTTGTCACGACTCTACAAATTCTTCCAAAATTCGTTATACCTTAACGTTTGGAGTCTACAAAGAGAAAGACCAAAGCTATAACAAACTTATCAATATTAACGTGAAAATAAGTAAAGTGACCCTCACAAAGATAAGCAAGAGACAAGTGTGAAATCAAGTCAAGTAACATTCATACAAATCTAAGACTAAAGGATCAGATCAAAGGATTCATCAATAACAAAAGGCACTTTATTATATTCATTATTAAAATGATTTTTAGACACATTTTGTTTTGTAGTTTAGTCAAAACATAAATTTTATATCTACAAAGATACGTTGAAAATTTTAACTTAAATAATCACTAATAAACTCGTTATACAGTAAAACCTTGATAAATGAATATTCGATAAATTAATAACCTTGATTAAATAATAATTTTCTCCAGTCCCGACTTGGGCCAATGAAATAAAATAATAATCTCGCTAAATGTATAAGATAATAATTTAAAAAAAATTCCTTGAGTCCCTTTGAAAATATAAAATAATAATTCATTATATAAGTAAGAAAATTACATATATAATTCATAAAATAAAGCACTTCTTAAACAATTTTTATTTCAAATTTTATACTTTCCTAAAATATGAATCTATAGTCAATTGATTCTTCTTTTCATGCGAACTGAATCTAATTTCATCTTTAGCTTTTTGGAGGGTATAAACTACATTCGGCACATTCTTCTCGTTTTGAAGCAAGTAATTTTTCAAAGTCTCTACAGCAAGAAAAGCTTCTTTTGGAGAAATATGTAGTATAGCGTTACTATCATCTGGATCTTGATTGTCATCATCTTCCATACCTATTACTCCTTGAATAATTTCTTCATCC
>JANVCL010000009.1:23731985-23744668 GCA_026546855.1 Erythroxylum incrassatum | reverse complement strand
CACATATTTGTTTAAGTATCTCCATACTTTAATCTATGAGATCGATTACTTTCTTCATAAGAAAGAAACAAATATGTGCTAATCTAACCATTTCATCAATACCCCGTCTTGACGAAACTATGACTAGGAATATTTTATGAATAATACAAATTTGCAATTTGAATCTCATAACTATAATCACATTATAATTTCTAATTGCACAACAATTATTTCAGAAATTTTATCTTTATGATTAATCATTAAATAATTAACAATACACAAAGATAAAGAATACCTTTTATTGAATAAAACAAAATTTATACAATTAAATATACAACCAAAAATTGGCTGGAAGGGCATAAATCAACACTAACTTTTTAGAAAAGTTTTTCTCAAAAAAGATATACAGAAAAAGACTTTACTAACAAAAGCTCTACATATATAAACCAAGTTAAAGTAATTAGAATTAGTCAGTTTGGTTAGATTTGAATCGGTTCAATCTCGGAAATCATAAATGTAGTTGAAGATACTAAATGAAAGCAAGACCCTTATGACTTATCTAGTTCTACATGTACTTTCCAAAATTAAGGTCAGCTACTTTACGAGGAACAAGCAAAACAATAATACTATTTTGGCGTCTAAGGTAATTCAAGTAATAATCTTTTAATTTAGGAGATTAAAAATTTAAATCAGTGAAAAAATTGTAATTTATTTTATTATTAAAATAAATTATTAATTAATAGTGAAAATATTATAAATTTATAAATATTATTTTGATTTGTATATCATTTAATTTTAAATTATTAATTTATTACATTTAAAATGTGTAATTTACGAATTATTGTATATATTTTAATAATTTATTCAACTTATAACTACTCAAAAAATAACATTCGTTGTAGACAGTACCTACCTGATTAAAGCAAAAGAAGAACTCATAGAATTGAGTTGTAGTGTATAGTTATATGAATACACAATTGGCCCAGACTAGGCCCAAGTTAATCGATTTTTGAACCTGATTCTTAAAAAAAATTGAGCTTTGGATTATGGCTTGAACTCTTATTGTCCAAGCTTAGTCCAGACCTGACAATTATTAAAAAATGATATGTTTTGTGAAAAATAACATCGATTTGTACAAAAGGATGTTTTTTTAATTTAAAAATAAAAATATCAAGTTGGACAACGCCGATTCGGACTTAGTGATTGTTTGGATGGGTTTTTGGGAAGTTAATAAGCACGTTTTCTACTACAAAAGCTTTTTAAATGAAAAATAAGTGTTTGACTGTAAAATAAAAAAGCACTTAGTTAATGGATATGACTTTTTCGACAGTCAAAATACAGCTTTTTAAGAAGCTCAACTTTGGAGTTTCTAAAAAAAGTATCTAAAATGACTTTTTTAGATACATTTTTCAGATCAATTAATGAGTCTATTTTCTAGTCTCTTTTGCTCTTATGTTTTACATATAATTTTCACAATATCTACAAACTCATCTTCACATTTATCTTAAAAACCTATTATTTGGCTTTTTATATATATATTTTTATATATATTTTTGATATTAGTTTTTCTTATGTTATAATCCATATAAAATATTTGGTTAGATATATTTTTATTTATTGTTTAAAATTATATAATAATTAATATATTGTGCTTTGCATATTGTTTAATATACGTTAAATAATATTTATATGCATAAATAATTTTTATTATAAAATAAAATATAGTTAAAATTAAAAATATTTTTTATTTTTATGTTATCAAACAGTCTACTGTATAAAGCTCTTTCAAAAGAGCTCTTTTTAAATGACAACCAAATAATCTACTAACAAAAATTTTACTAGTATAAACCCAATCAAACAAAGGCTTAGACTCAGGTTTAACTGCCTTAAATTTGATCGAACTTCAAGTTAAGCTCGAACTTGGGCAGATGTTGTCAGGCTCAGCTCAGGCCTAGTTAGCTTGATCCAACCCATTGTTATCTCTTATAAAGAAGATGGTCACGTGTAGGCTTAGTAATTCTACTTTTTTTAGTTTGATTTACCTTGAAGTTAATAAATTAGATTTGTATTAATTAAAATTTAGAAGAGATTCAAGTTTGAAAGATTGACATAAAATTTAGGTTGATTATCTTACATTTCTTTCAAAATAGTATTGTTTTAAATAATTAAGTTCAATTTTATTGAATTTAAGTTTAATAACATTTATTTTAGTTTAATTAATTATAGAATTAGTTTAATTAAATTTTTATTCAAATTTTAAAACTTGAACCAGTTTGATTTGAGTTATAATTAAAACAAACGAAAATATTAAAAGTGAGATATCAAAATATTTCTTTTAAGAAATTAAAAATACAAGTGGAAAAGAAAGAATCCAATACGACGACGTGCTCAATCTAAGGCCGTGTTTGTTATAATTGTCATGTTAGCGTTTTTTTACAAGCCCAAAAGCACTTTAAACCCTATACTCTACAAACGGAGATTTAACGTCTCTCTCGCGCCGTCCCCGTCTCTCTAACATTCGTGCCTTGCTTGTTTGCTCCGATGCCCGGTGCCGAAGAAGAAAAGCTTGAAAGGTTTCTCCAATGGCTCCAGGTACGATTGTCAAGTTCTTTTAGTTTCTATTTCTGGTTCTTTAAATACTGTATTGGAACTTATCTTCACGTTATATTCATCTGGCCCAGTTCTTTCTCATTTCTTTGTTCTGTTCGTCTTCTTTGGGTTTCTTTCAAGTCAGGTTAATGGAGCTGAACTGCGAGGTTGTAAGGTCAAGTACTGCGATCGTAGTAAAGGGTTTGGCTTATTTTCTTCAGGGGACGTCCCTGAAGGTAATTTAAGCACTTCCCTTGAATGCTTTTACATTTATCTGAATGTAATAGATCATTGAGTTATAGCAGTCGTAGTAAATTGCTTGGTTGTTTTCATGTTTCCTTTGGTTTGGATCGTTGTAAGAGAAGGGAAGTAGGTGAGCTTCGAGCTTAGGAATGTTGCATGTCTTTATTATTATTATTTTCAAATGCCGTAAAGAAATTAACTAGCTCGCTGTTTTCCACTTATTGCTGTTCTCGTGCACATTTGGTTGAAGATTTTTCTTGAAATTTTCAGGGGTGCTTCTTGTTGTTCCGCTAGATTTAGCGATAACACCTATGAGAGTGCTACAAGATCCTCTAATTGGACCAGAGTGTAGAGCGATGTTTGAAGAAGGAGAAGTGGATGACAGGTTTCTGATCATGTTGTTCCTAACATTGGAACGACTTCGGAAGAACTCTTCCTGGAAACCGTAAGTATGTACTTCATATGCTTCATTTTCCTTGGTTCAGGAGTTTGCTTCTAGATTGGCAGGCAAAATTTACTTGGGTTGAAAATTATACAAGATACCTTGACATGCTTCCGAGCACCTTTGGAAATCCGCTTTGGTTTACCAATGATGAGCTTTCTGAGTTGAAAGGGACAACTTTATATCAAGCAACTGAAATGCAGGTAATCATAAATCTGTACCACGAGAATTGGATGAGTGGCATTTTTATGGAAGTTGCATTGATTTGAAGTACTCTAGAGAATACAAACTTATGTTTTGTAAGAATTGTTTGGTCACTCATCTGTATTTGTTCAAGAAATGAGCGCTTGTCTAATCAACTTGGCTTTGGTCCTAGAAGAGTTCAGTAAGTTAATGCAAGGATTTTCATGTCGGAATACTTTTACCATTGATTCATTTTCACCTTTGATCTAAAGAACATTCATGTTAAATGCAATAGATGGCATGACTTTGTTTTTATGTGATTGCTTTGTTGAGTGCTTGAGCTTAATTCATTGGCATATGTGACCAAGTTTCAATTTTCTTAACAGAAAAAAGTGTTGCATTCATTGTTTGATGACAAAGTAAAGGGCTTGGTGAAGAAACTTCTGGTTTTAGATGGGAACATGGACAGGTCAGTGTTTGGTCTGACAAATTTCATCTTGTCCTATCTCTTTATTCAAAAAGTGAACAATATTCTTGTAGTCTTTTTGATGCGTAATCTGGTTTCCATGTGCATATCCTCACAAGCACGCACAAATAGATTTATCTTCTTTTGTCAATTTCTCTATGTGAATCGTCTTTGTGAACTCATCTTCTATGGACAATCTGAGATGCTGATATTTCTTATTTTGGCAGTAATGTGTCTTTTGAAGATTTGCTTTGGTAGGTATCTTCTAAACTATGACTGTGTTTGACATTGGCGATATTTTAGTCGTGTGATCATATTCTAGTTGCTTTTGCTTTCCGTCAATAATTTGATAAATCCTTAATGCTATAGGGGACATTCTGTGTTCTGGAGTAGGGCTTTGAACATTCCTCTCCCACATTCTTTTGTGTTTCCACAAATCCAACAGGAAGAAGATGGTGAAAATTCAGTTGACAAATCTGTGGCTTCTGATGACAATATGCTTACTGGAGAACTGAGTACTAGATCAAATGATAAAAGTGAGGTTACTATTTTGCACTCTAAAAGTATTTTGTTTGTCACTACTTTCTGTTTCAATAATGAGCTTGGTTGCTCATGAGGTGAATCAAACTAAATTCTACTGGTTCTTATATCAGAATTCAACGTCAGTGGAGTTGAAAACCAAGTCAAAAGAGTACCATACACATCAATTCTAGGGGAGACTATTTGGGTAGAGGGTCTTGTTCCTGGAATTGATTTTTGCAATCATGGTATGCCAGTCGACCAATTGAAATCATTCCACTGCTTTTCCCTGATCTTCTTTTTCTTTTTTTTCAATCTGTTTTATTTGAAACTTTCCAACATTTTTCTTCAAATTTCAATTGCTCGCCAAGATTATCGAGCATATGTTAATTTTCATTTAGCAACTTCTTAAGCGTTGCATGAAAGTATGTGTTTTTTCACTGTTAAGAAAATGAAAAGGAACCTTTCTAGATAGTCTCAAGGAACATCTTAGATTAGTTGTATACTTCTTTTCATCATTTGATGAGACCATAGCTGTTTAGATGTGAAGGCTGTAGCAACATGGGAAGTTGATGGAGAAGGCTTGATAACTGGAATTCCTTCGTCAATGTATCTTCTTTCTGGTACCGTCTTTTCTGATCTCAATGCTCTTTTTTTCTATAAATGCTCATGATTATATATATTTTTAACTTGAAGTCTTCTGACTCTTTCTTGTCCCACTTTGAAAGCTGAACAGACTCCTTTACAAGTTGAGAAAGAGATTTCCATTAGTTATGGTAACAAAGGAAATGAGGTACTTCCTTTTGACATTGAAAGCTTGTATTATTAGTGCTTGAGATCTTCTTATAGGTGTTGAATGTCTGATATTCTTCTTAACGAGTTTCCGTCTTTTAATCAGTATTTGTCTTCCTTGAATTATTGTCTTGCAATACACAACTGAATTTGCTTGAAGTTCTAATGGCCCTTCTAATCAACCACAAATAACGCAGGAGCTATTGTACCTATATGGCTTTGTCATGGAGAATAATCCAGATGACTATCTTATGGTAATGTTCAGCTTGATCAAGTATGATTATTTTCGATTTTGTATTACAGCAAATCTGTTGTCTCTATACTAAACCTTATTTGGAGTAAGATACTAGATTTGTTTTAATTCAAATGATACATGTGTTTCCAGGTGCATTACCCTATGGTGGCAATTCAGCATGTTCCTTCCTCAGAATCCAAAATGCAGCTTCTTGAAGCACAGGTTGGTGTTTACTTGCTCATTATTGCAATTTGCTAGAAGAGAAACTGAAATTGTCTCTGTTCAGAATTATATTCGGTTAACTGAGTAAAGTGATTGTATTTACAGAAAGCCGAAATGCGATGTCTTTTACCTAAGAGCTTACTGGACCATGGGTTTTTCCCTCCTGAAAACCCAAATAACGACTGCAAGATTGAGGAAAAAGCTGACAGGTTTTGCAACTTCAGTTGGAGTGGTCATCGAAAATCACCTTCTTATGTGAAAAACTTGGTCTTCCCAGAGGAATTTTTAACTGCATTAAGAACAATAACAATGCAAGAAGACGAGCTGTATAAAGTTTCTTCATTGCTCGAAGAGGTATAGACAGCCTTTTTTGACATCATTCCTCCACTAGAACAAGCAAATTCTCTGCTTCTTTTAACTTCCTTGTAACATTTTCTTTGTTTCTTTTTTTTTTCGGCCTAAAGCTTGTAGGATCTGAAGGTAAGAGGCAACCAACAGAAGCAGAAGTTCAAGCTGCTGTATGGGAAGTTTGTGGTGATTCAGGAGCCTTCCAATTACTTGTTGATCTTTTGCATGCAAAGTATACCAAATCTTTTCATCTTTCCTTCCTTTTCTTCGTTAAAAGTACAAATATTTTCTTTTTTTTTAAATAATATCTACAGCTCACAGCGTTAATATTTTCATATGCAAGGATGATGGATATTGAAGAGTGGTCTGGAACAGAGCAGCATGATTCTGAGCTGCCTGAGAAGGGTCCAGAGGAAGGTCCTGAGCTATGTAGAAGGTACATCTGATTTTATTTCAAAGTGGCAGATATATCACTAGGGTGACAATTTGAGAACACAATTGATCTGGTCCGAAGTCAATAGGTCAAGTCCGTTTTGACCAGAATTTGGGTCTAACTCGATCTTCAAAGACAAAATTTTCGAGTTTTAGAATAGGGTCAGATTGGAGCTTCACAGCTTGGTTTGACTTGAAACATCCTAGTCAACCGAGACAAAATGATGTCATTTTGCTTAATGGATAAAAGTCCTCTGCTGACCAAAATGACATCTTTATTTGAAGGAAAAACGGATCAGACCAATCCGAAGCTCTGTCTGCTTGCGGAATTAAAGAAACAGACAGCAGCTCTGCTTGGGTTTGGCCCATTTCAATTCATACTGGCAATGCGTCAAATCCGGGTCCGGACAAACTTATTTTAGCCCATTAGATTTCAGGTTATGTTGGTTCAATTCTCCACGATTAGTTGGACCCCCAAAAAAATTAAAAATTTGTCTAACTTGAATCTGATCAGAATTGAAACCTAAGCTGTCTGGTTAAACTGGATTTGACCTGTTGACTTCGATTTTGATTGACCCGATCTCTTTTGCCATGCTTCGATATGAATCACCACCTTTAAGGATACGTGTTTTAGTCTATTTCTGGTTTGAGTATTGCACATTCTTCTGGTTTGCAGCAACTTGGAATTGGCAGACTCATTGAGCAGAAACAGGTGGTGTAGCAGAGTGTATAGAAGAGGCCAAAAGGAGTTGATCAGATTGTTCCTGAGAGAAGCAGAGCATGCCTTGCAATTGTCTCAGTCTTCTTGACTTGAGTTAAACAAATTAACTGTTTTACATTTACCGTCTCATCTTTTTCAATTGAATTTATTTTCAGTCCTTGTTAGATATGATATATGACAGATCTTCTGATCAAACAGAGTAGTGCGTAGACACAGGCAAGATGACCTTGCTGGCTAACCCTCACTAGGTTACCACATTTCTTCTATCTCGCCATTTCTTTGGAGGTAGATTATCAAAAGTAAACTAAGGTCTTGAGGTAGGCTTGGTTGTCGGCTGTGCAGTTGCCGTAGCTGGTGTTTCTTGAGGGTGCTGGTTCAGGTCCAGGGAGTAACAAGTATAATATAAGTATGGTCAACTTTAATGCCACGTGTCTTTTTGTATGCATGTCCTTGACACGTGGCCACAACGGCATGCATGCAAATTTTGCATTTAAATAAAATTAAAAATTAAAAATTATAGTAATATTTTAATTTAAATGTCATAAATTAAAAAATGGTTTTAGTTAAAATATTTTTTAAATAAAAATGGGCGACTAAAAATAGTTTTTTAATTTGATTTATGTTGAAATTTTACTATTAAATTAAAAATTAAAAATTAGAAGCTATTTAATTTATTATCTAAAAAAATTAGCAATTTAAAACCAAATTTAGATCAAATAAGATGCATAAATAATTTATGACATTGTTACGTATAAAATGTGTTTAGCCATTTTTTTAGATTTTTAAAAAATAAATACGCTGAATTTAAGAGGTTTAAAAGTATATATCCATATTAAAGAGGCTGTAAAAATAAATTAACAAATTAATCGATGAACATTTTGGATATATAAAATTTAATTATCTTTTTTCTAAAGTTAATTTTTTTAAGAGTTCTATAAAATTCATTAATTTTTCAATAATTATAGAACAAATTAAAAAATAAATAATTTGTGTTGTGAAATTTTCTTTGAAAACATTCTCTCCAGATGGCAAAAGGGCTCGGATTTGGACATCGCTAATACTAATAGCCTCTCTAATAGTTATAATTTATATAAAAGATTTGATTAGATATATTTTCATTCATGTTTTATATGGTTTAAAATTATATAACAATTAATATATTGTACTTTGCGTATTGTTTAATATACTTTAAATAATATTTATATGCGTAAATAATTTTTATTGTAAAATAAAATATGGTTAAAATTAAAAGTATTTTTTATTTTTATGTTACCAAACAGTCTATTATACGAAACTTTTTAAAAAAAGCTGCTTTCTAAATAACAGTTAAATAGTTAACTGTCTTCTTAAAAAAAATGTTCTTAAAAAAACTCTACAGGAAAAGGCTCTCTTGATAAAAATTCTGCTAACATAAGCTCAATCACAGAGAGGCTAATTAGTATTTGAACTTCCAACTTCCCATCTTTCGGTGAAATTTTTCACTATTTTTCATAGTAAGAGACGTATGATCAAATTAAGCAAAATAGTCAATAACATTAAATATTACAAAATGACAGCCATCACCAAACTAAACCAAAGGTCTCTTCTGTTCTTCTTCTTCCCGTGCCTCTTCATCTTCTAGCTTCTTGTTAGTATTATACTCATCATTCAATCCCTTTGCTTTAAGGTCAGGTTTCTTGGTAGAGATCCGTCTGCTTGGATTATAATCTGGAACAAGCTTCAGAGTGATTCCCATGGTCATTAGCAGGAGCCCTGTTCCATGTTGCTCCGTTAATGGCTTCGTGAAGATTAAATATGATAATAGTAATGTCACTGCCTTCCTCGCTGTGGTCACCTGTCAGGTTTAAGTAGGAAGAATCACATGTTGGCTACAGTAGAGTTTATATGGTTGTAACGTGAACAGTAGTAACTGAGAGCAGAAAAAAGCTCGTGAGGAGGAGCCTACCATGGCAGTTGTGGCTGCACCGAAAATGGCAATCAGTGAAAGGACAGAGACTTGGCCGATGAATGTTGCCATGGCTTCAAAGACCAGCACGCCATAGACATATGGATGCTTTACAAAGTGAAAAACAGATAGGTTAAGTTTGGATCCCCGCATAAAACCTTGTTCTGAACCGAATTCAGGGAGAGAAAAAAAAGGCAATGAGTGTTGGAACATGTTTACCTGTGAACATGAATTCCATGCTTGGAACAATTCTCCTGTCAAAAGCATTGGAGGGATCAAGAAAGGCAAGCCAACTATGCTGGAACAGAACAGCATCTCCATCTGTGCTTGGAAACAGAAACAGAAGATAGTTCTAATCATGTGTAAAGGGAAAACCGAAATCTGTAAAACTTCTTTGTTCACGTTTTCTACACACCAGACAAAGAAAAAGATTATGTTTTGGAAGGTGTGGAATTCACCTGGGTTGTTTCAGGATTCATGGTAAAGATAGCTTCTTGCAGATTCCCCAGAAATGAGTCCATGACTAATGCACCACAGATCATTACAATACCAATGATACTGAAATTTGGGGAAGTTTTTGCATCTGCTAATGTGAAAAGGATCAATCCAACAACTAATAGTATTGCAGATACGTATTCATGGACAGGATATTTCCTTCTCAGGCCAGGTATGAAGGCACCCATTATCATCACAGGAAGAACCTGCAATTCAAAATCAATCAGACCTTGCACTAAATTTGAAGAATCTCTAAAACAGCATTTTAGTGTCTACCTTGGTGGACTTAAACATGATCTGTGCAGGATAATTGAGGAAAGCCAAGGACCCTTTGGTCAGTCCATGGGAGGCCATAAGAACTGCAGAGAGCTTGACATATGTTTTCCAGGGATTCACCATTTGTTTGGTGGTGAAACCTTGGAGATAAATCAGGCAAACATAGACAAAACTTTGAACGAATGTGAAATACCAACCAAAACTGGAAAAAAAGAAAATGAAGAACAGTCATCAGATCAATGCTTATCAGAAGAAGAAAATCTAGATGCCAGGAGAGGAAAAACTAACCTGAACTTGAGCCTGTTGTACACATATTCCTGCAATTCAAGAAAAAAAGACGGAAAGCTTCAAGATTCAGAAATGGAAGAAGATAACAACCAAGTCTTATACTGGATCAGATTAACATAAGAAACAGGTAAATTTTGGCCTTTTCGCTACCTTCATTTGATAGACATTACAACAAACAGACTTCTGGAGAACCAAATAGGTTTTAATGAAACAGAGAAAAAAGAAAAAGGAAATCCACCATAAAAGAATCAAACTAATCATCTCCTCAGAAACAGAACAGAACATCAGAAGAACAAAAATCCCACTTTCTCGCTCTTTTTTCCGTTTCTTGGGTTGAAACACAAATGACAGAACAAAGACGCCATTAATGTACAGAAAAAAGAAAAAGGAAACAAAGCAAGTACCTCACAGATGCCATTGACAAGGTACCCAAAGAAGAACCCAGACGAGCAAATGAGGAACTGTTGCCATTTGGGTCTATTAGTTAGAGAAATCCCAAACAAAGACCGACCCTGCTCTTCGTTCTTCATCCGTCACAATGAAACCTTTTTCTCTTCACTGAACAAAGACACAAATACGACTAACGAACTTGTAAGACTTCAAAGGTCCAAAACATGCAGGAACCAAAAACACCTGCAAGAAATATCAAACATCAGCTGGCTTTTTGTTAGAATATGATGGGCATTGACTTCGCATGGATTGAACTTTGGTTCCGGGCTTCCTACGCCTAAACCAACACTTCACTATTTATTATATTCCACAACATGTAGTGATTGAGTTCTCACACTTTCTCTGGGTTTGTGACCGTAGGATAACTCGTCAACTTGACGAAGATTTCACATGGGTCCCTCTTTGGATTTCGATGGTGTGTAATCCAAAATTCAATTAACTAGACTAAACTAACAATTGGGTTTTGTTTACTTTTTAGAAAGGAAGCAAGTTTCTGATTGATGATCGGTTTCATAACATACACGAGAGAAGTGCATCTGATAGTTAGGGTTTAGATCACTTGTTCCCGTTATTTTGTACTCGACGAATTGGATGACTTAGAAATAAGAAGAAAGAACCGAAGATCTGATCCCGATAATACCAACCTAGGAAGTAGGGGGACCAACTTGATATTATCCTATTCATTAAACACTCTTAATTAGTTTTTGATAAAGTTTCAAGCTCCAAATTAATATCATTAATTAAGAAGGTCAAACTTTGTAGTACAAGTTACCAAATTTGTGATTTTGCTCTTTAGTTATAAGATTTAGCTCTTCTTATAATCATATTTAATCAGTATTAGATTATTATAAAATTGACTAAATATTAAATAAAATTAAAAATTTTTAAAATATGATTAAAAAAATTATTTTTTACTGTAAAAGAATTAGAAGTTTAGTTCAAAAATACGGACTAAAAAATAAAATTAATTAATTAATTTTAATTTATAAGAATTTATTAATTTACAAAAAGTAAACGACTAATTAATAAACTGATATATTTTTAACAACAAGAGTTATTACAAAAATTGAAAAACTAAACTAAAAAATTAGACGAATTAAATTTTTTACGATTGAACTCGTTCATTAAAATTAAGATTTTATCTTTAAATCAATATTTAAAATGGAAAGTTTGCTATTATGAGTAATATTGAATTAGACTAAAATGGAAAAAAAATTAAATCTTGATTTGATGATTTGGTAAAGGAATAATTTTAGATGTTAAAATTGAAGGAGAAAGCCATTTAAAAGAACCAGAAACTCAAAACCTACTGGTGTACACTTCTCACTTAAGGCTCTCTCTTATAGAAAGTTTTGAGTTCGAGTCATGTCAAATGAAGAGAAATGAGATATTTTCCTAATCGATGATCCTCTAGCTCCCTGGGTAAATACTCCTTGAACGGATTAATTACGGACGTCGCGCTTCCAGCAGCAAGGTAAGAATTGAAGCTACTAAAGAACCCGAAAGTTGTTGGGAACCTGATGTTGAGCAAGGTGGCCAATGATCAATCAGCAGTCAATCAATTAAGTATGCGATGACTTCTTGTACGCAGACGTGTAAAAGTTACGTAGAAACCTGAAGAATCTTGGAGGGGTGGCCAGTGATTAATTAACAGTCGACCAATCAAGTATGTGACGGCTTCTTATACGCAGAAGTGTACAAGTTACGTAGAAACCTGAAGGATCTTGGAATTCCAGATTTACATCCTTTAGAGCTATTGAGGTAGGATCTTAAAGTTTACGATTAGTCCAACTAAATTGGGATACTTAACGTAAAAAAAAAACTCAAAACCTATAGGTTGATTCCTGAAATAGGCCTCCATGTGGCTTGACTGCAGAATTACCGTTTCCAAGTAAGAGACTTTTGCAGATCTCTTTAGAAAAGCTTCAACATTTTCTTTATACTCGTACAAGATTGAATTCTGAAGTTACCCTTTTGGTTAGACGGAGTTTGTTTTCCAATTTCAGCTTGGTTTCTGGCAACAAGTACGCTTTGTAGTGCCAATGAATCTGGAATAAC
>JANVCL010000009.1:23721675-23731885 GCA_026546855.1 Erythroxylum incrassatum | reverse complement strand
TTTGATAAAGTTTCAAGCTCCAAATTAATATCATTAATTAAGAAGGTCAAACTTTGTAGTACAAGTTACCAAATTTGAAGAAGGTCCTTCCCTAGATTAGGATAACTATATCAAAGTAATAAATGATTACTAAATTTGTGATTTTGCCCTTTAGTTATAAGATTTAGCTCTTTTATAATCATGTTTAATCTTTTTTAATTTATGATTGAAAATTTTATTTTTTACCGTAAAAGAATCATAAGTTTAGTTCAAAAATACAGACTAATAAATAAAACTAGTTAATTAATTTTAATTTACGAAAATTGAACGACTAATTAATAAATTGATATATTTTTAACAACAAGAGTTATTACAAAAATTGACAAACCAAACTCAAAAATTAGACGAATTAAATTTTTTACGATTGAACTTGTTCATTGAAATTAAGATTTTATCTTTAAATCAATATTTAAAATGGAAAGTTTGCTATTATGAGTAATTTTGAATGTGACTAAAATGGAAAAAAATTAAATCTTGATTTGATGATTTGGTAAAGGAATAAATTTAGATGTTAAAATTGAAGGAGAAAGCCATTTAAAGGAACCAGAAACTCAAAACCTACTAGTATACACTCCTCATTTAAGGCTCTCTCTTACAGGAGATTTTGAGTTCGAGTCATGCCAAATGAAGGTAAATGAAATATTTTCCTAATCGATGATCCTCTAACTCCCTAGATAAACACTCCTTGAACGGATCAATTACGAACGTCTCGCTTCCAGCAGTTGGGTAAGAGTTGAAGCTACTAAAGATGTGACAACTCCTTGTACGCAGTCAACCAATCAAGTATGCGACAGCTCCTTGTAAGCAGAAGTGTACAGGTTATGTAAAAACTTGAAGGATCTTGGAGTTCCAGATTTACCTCCTTTAGGGCTCTTGAGGTAGGATCTTAGGGTTTAGGATTAGTCCGACTAAGCTGGGATACTTAATGTAAAAAAAAAAAGAAAAAGAAATTCAAAACCTTGATTCCTGAACTAGGCCTCCATGTGGCTTGACTGCAGAGTTACCATTTCCAAGTAGGAGACTTTTGCAGATCTCTTCAAAAAAGCTTCAACATTTTCTTTATACTTGCACAACATTGAATTCTGAAGTTACCCTTTTGATTGGACGGAGTTTGTTTTCCAATTTCAGCTTGGTTTCTGGCAACAAGTACGCTTTGTAGTGCCAATGAATCTGGAATAACAACAAAAGTGACATCGCTTTACGTGTCCTTGTCCATGGCTTTAGCCCAAGTTTTGTTGAACAAAATGTGGCATGTGAGTTGCTAGATTGCAGGGCAAGAGACAATTTCGTGGGTTAAAGTTTGTTTCGATCGGTGAGGAAACGCCAAACTTGAATTTCACATTTGCTTGGAGATGATGGAGATGGGGATGGAAATGGGGACGGAGATGTTTGTGTTTAAGGTCGAAAATTTGTTTCATCAATGAATTGGATAAGCTTTTAGAATGCTGTTATGATAGAACCAATCTTTTGAAACTCGGACCGATCATCGAACTGGAGGTCTTATTAGTTACCGGTTTGACCGGTTTAACCACCAGTCGAACCAGTGTGATGTTATAATTATGCAATAAATATATTTAATTATATATAATATTAAATAAATTTTAAAAAATAAAAAAAATAAAATAAAAATAAAAAATTATTGAACCGGACCGGTTCTCACTGGTTCAATTGAAAACCGATTTTTAGGGGTGAACCGACCCGGATAGCCGACCAGTCACTAATCAAACCAGTCGGTCCAGTCCGATTTTTAAAACCATGGATAGAACAGTTTTGATGTAAATAAGATTAATAACAATTGAGGTCTTAATTTTAACTAGTGGAAGAGTTGTTTTCGATATACCTGCATGAACAGAAAAAGAAAGAACAACAAAAAGAACGCGCACACATACATATATATGATTAAATAATCTTAATTAAAAAGTAAAATAGATAATAATAATAATAATAATAATAATAATAATAATAATAATAATAATACTACTAATAATAATAAATATGTATAAATAAAAGCATAAAAAGTAATAAAATAAATAGAGAACAAGTAAAGAGTAAAAATAAAACAAGCAAATAAATATATATAAAAAATGAAATTAAAATGATGCCATTTTGATATAATTTTAAAAATAACAATGACAAATCGATTTCATTATTTAAATTAGATTGTGTTATCTCTTTCAAATTTAAGTTTAACTTAAAAATTAATTAAATTTAATTTAATTTGAGATTAGTGGCTTAAGGTCAAAATTATTATATCTATTTAATTTTTTTAAATAATTGATTAAAGAGTGAAAATATGTTCAAATTTGTAAATATAAGTTGAATCAAGTTAATCACTTAATTTTAAATTTGACTCGTTAAATTATTGACTTAAAAATTCAAAAATTTTATGACTTATTATTTATACTCCACAATTTATTTTGTACACATCCAAAAAAAATAACGACTATAACTATCTTATAAACATAAAAATAGAAGAAAAATAATTTTCATTATTTTTTAAAATTGATAAATTATGTAAATATAACAAAATAAAATATAAAAATAGAATAATTTTTTATGATTTTTTAAAATTGATAAATTATGTAAATAAAATAAAATAAAATATAAAAATTACACTATTGTTAAGTATCATATAAATCTAAAAACATAAGGAATGATCTTTTTTTTTTAATTGAACAATCTATGTAAAGACAATAAATTAGTCAAAGTATGCCTAATTCGTAACTAAAAACTATATGTGCCTAACCCTAACATGCCTAAGCTGCAGTGCCTGTAGTTAATGGATATGACTTAAAACATAATGATCAAACACAAACACACATCCATGTGCTAAGACGGTGTCGATTAACATTTAACATTTACGGGTTGGGTCAAGTTTTATCGGGCCAGATCAAATCGTAATTTTTTGTTTTAAACTTTTGGTCCAATCACGAATCAAGCCCAACCTAACATTTGGACAATCTTGTAGCTAACCAACCCACCCAAATTGTGGATAAGATCCTTTTGATTAGCTCATAATATCATTTTATAAAAAGAGTTCGAATATCAAACTCAAACTAAATCGAGATGAAGTTAAGTCAAATTTAAAATGTGTGGTTCAAAATTCGATCTAAACCTATTTAAACTGATATGATTTTATAAAGAGAATTCGAACCGAGTCAAACCGAATCGGATGAATTGCCACCACTTTACTTTTCCAATTTCACTACAAACAAGGTGTAATCATTCTCCATTGTCAATGCCACATCTTCAACATTGTCATGGTGTTACTTATTTTGACCTTCTTTTTATTGAGTATCATCCAATCCTCCTCGAGGATATATCCAAAATCTGTTTCTCGCGTCACGTCGTGTAATCGGTTACTTTTTCCTTTTATACAATAAAAAGAAAAAAAGAAGTCAAGTTCGTTACTTTGACGTCTCGTCATATAATCAATTCATATATGAAGAGATTGGGCGTTCGTAGTTATTGGATCCTTAATTCGGCCTAACCCTTACAACAATGGGCCTTTCTTTAAAGAGTAAAGAGAACGTTTGCTTTTCTTCTTCTTCTTCTTCTTCAATTCCACGAACGAGTTCAATTCAGTACTTGAAAAGTGGCGAGACAGAGCAGGGGCTATAATGGGTGTGGGAGGAAAATTCTGGGACTTGCTAAAACCTTGCGCTAAATTTGAAGGTCCTGATTTCTTGAGGGAGAAAAGGGTAGCCATTGATCTTTCCTATTGGATCGTTCAGCACGAGACCGCTATAAAGAACAACTATTTCCTTAAACCTCATCTTCGACTCACATTCTTCCGTACAATCAATATTTTTTCGAAAGTATTTCACTTTCTCGGTCTTTTCGTTCTTTTTTTTTGGGTTATTTCGTTCAATGTTTCTGTGATGGGTTTTCTTGGCTTTGCAGTTTGGAGCTTATCCAGTGTTCATCGTTGATGGGACACCTTCACCCCTCAAATCTCATGCCAGAATCTTGCGCTTCTTTCGGTTTTCGGGGTTAGATGTTTCGAGTTTGCCGGTGGTTGAAGAGGGTGTATCCGCTGAGAGAAATCCAGCCTTCTTGAAATGCGTTCAAGAGTGTGTGGTGAGTTGTGGAGATTTTTCTTGTGATTCTTCTCTGGTTTTCTTGTTCCTGTTTTGGTTGGGAAAATGCTCATGTATTTATCCACTAAAGTGAATATTGTAGGAACTGCTTGAACTGTTTGGAATGCCAGTTCTAAGAGCAAATGGTGAAGCTGAGGCATTGTGCGCTCAGCTTAACCGTGAAGGTCATGTCGATGCTTGTATCACAGCTGATAGTGATGCATTCCTGTATGGAGCACAGTGTGTGATTAAATCCATCAAGCCCAACACCAAAGTAAAATTTACTGTCTTTTGCAAGGATTTTATCGTTCATTGTTGCTCTATCCGAAGTATGATTTGTGTTTCTGAATTCTTTCTTTTTCCTCCTTTCATGCAGGAACCGTTTGAATGCTACCACATGTCGGATATTGAAACTGGTCTGGGGTTAAGGAGGAAACAATTGATAGCTATATCTCTTATGGTTGGAAATGACCATGATCTCAATGGTGTGCAAGGGATTGGGATCGACACAGCCCTTCGTGTTGTCCGGAGTTTTAGTGAAGATGATGTGTTGGATGGGTTTGCTTCTATTACTGCTTCAAATGTTGGATTAATCGTAAAGTTGAAATCTGTTTTCTGTTATAATGTAATTCCTGCTAGGATAAATTTCCTATTAAATTTGAGTAATTGTGTTTACAGGTTGCGTGAAATTGGCAATGGTAAGGCTTTGGGTTCTGAGGGTGGATCAGAAATTAAAAGCAAGTTTATGATCACTATACATGAAAACTTAGCGGAATCAAGACTCTCTCATTGCTCATTCTGTGGACATCCTGGGAGTAAAAGAGAACATTTTCAGTCTGCATGCCAATATTGTGTCACTGATAATGATGAAGGTTGCTTAAAGAAGCCAGAGCGGTTCAAGTGTAATTGCGACTGGTGTGCTAAGGTATTTAAGTACAATTATATTGTCATACTGTTTCATCTAGTGCACTTCTAGGTCTAGTTGTATTATGAACCTTTTAGTTTTTGATTTTCTAATAAGTAGTAAGATAGCATTTTTAAACCTTTTCTGACAGGATCGTAAAGTAAAAGAGCACCAGAAATATGAAAAATGGAAGATGAAAGTTTGCGAGAAGATTGCTGTGGAGCCAAATTTCCCAAATGAAGAGATCATTGAGATGTATCTGTGCACCAGCCATGGAAACTTTACTGGTATTCACAGTGTGATTAACTTCTCGTTTTTTATCTTTCTAAGTTCCAGCATGTCTCAGATAGGTTTTAACTTCTTGGATCTGAGGATTGGACATTATCTAAGAGTCCTTGCACTTGCAAATCTTATGATTAAGTTGATACTTGACACAATATTGTTCCTTCAATTTTAATTATTTTTTTATGAAGGAAATTAGGGAAAGGATTGCATGTGAATTATCAAGTTGGATTCATGTTATGGGATAATTTTGGGCTGATGATTACCTTCTCTGTCTCTCTATCTCTATCCAGTTCAATAACTGAACCTACATTGAAATCTTTTCTTGCAGCTGATAATGGCCCATGGATATCCTGGGAAAGCCCAAACACTGATATGATAGTTGACTTCTTGGTTTTTCGTCATCTTTGGAATCCGGCTTACATTCGACAGAGAATGCTTCCTATGTTGTCCACCATATATTTAAGAGAAATGACTTCGAAGCCAAAGAAAGAACTGCTAAATGGGCAATATGAATTTGACTGTATTCAGCGTGTTAAAGTAAGATATGGACATCAATATTATGTTACAAAATGGAAAAAGGCCACACCCAGTCTCAGCGGTGGTATTCTTGCAAACCCTGTTGTAGAGTCTGATGGCCAACTAGAAGATCTAGTGGAAATTGATGAATGCTCTACCCAATTTGATGGTTATGATGCTCCCCAGATTCATATTGATGGTGAATTGTTGTTGACAGATGAGAATATAGAGCTTATTCGATCTGCTTTTCCACAAGAAGTTGACAGATTTTCGAAGGATAAGGTATTCTTTCGTCCCAATTCTAGTGTTCCCTGGCCTTCAACTCATTCGTAAAGGACTAATAGGCTAGGGGAATAGATTTTAGGTTGACATCTTAGTGAACAGAGAAAGGGCTCATGAGGAACTAATCATATGATTTAGTAAGGCAATCTGGATGAGAGGGATGTTTACGACCACTGAGAGACACATATGAGGCATCTGATGTGTTTAATACTCTATAATTGAGGTGCCCCTGTTTTCTGTAGGACTTTTAGAAAATAAAATCATAGAATGTGGAAAAGAGCATATACATACCACTTGTTAGTTATGAGCGTTGGTATTTTGAATGGTCTTTGTCTGTGAAAGAGTTCTTTTCTATGTATTTAATTTTTCTGTAGGCCAGGCAGTGTAGGGCTATTCATATTCGTTGAAAAAGTAGGAAACAAATTAAGGCCATATGACAGCCTTGTTAATAGGAAAAGGAAGCAAGCTTTTCTTAATCCTGACATTATAAAAAATTAGTTACTTGCGGATTTTTTATCGTAATGTCTTGTTTGGTGACACAAAACTAGCAGGAACTAAAAGAATCAAGGAGAAGAAAGCCTTCAAGTTTAGCATTAGAAGGTTCAGAGTCAAAAGGTGTGCAACTTAGTATAACTGAATTTTACCGCTCTACCAAGGTAAAGTCTGGTGCAAAACAAGGAGAAGAGCAGACAAGTGAGTTTGTAAATGAAGATGGCAGGGCATCCAAAGAAAAGAGGGAGGTCTCTAGTCCAAACCTTTCAAAGTCTGTGAGACGCCGCCTTTTGCTTTAGTAGCTTATTTAACGACATTGGTGTTTTGTAAACCTCTAGCCTTAGGTCATTTTTTTTATGTATAGTCTGATATATTTGCAAGAAATCTGATGGGCGTTTTAGCTAGCTTGGGGATCCATTCAGAAGTCACCTTCTATCGTTGCAGAAATGCAGTTGTCTTGTAATTTATGGTGTACAAATATTCTGGTTCAAACTATATATATTTAACCTTTTGGGTTCACATGTTCTTTGTCCACTTGGTGCCTGGAAGTCTCATATTTCCCTATGCCTATTAAACTTGGTTCTGTAAGCGAACAGATGTGACATGTTTTTCCTTCATCATTCATTTTATTATGACTGGATCCATCAGTTCAGGCTCATCAGCCTCATGCCACCCAGCAACCTTTTGCTAGTTTGGGTAAGACACATAAGTTTAAGATCAAGTGAAGCACTCTTAACTGGCAAGTAAGCCACGAATTTAAATCTTCCCGTTTTACATGTATTTTGTACTCAATCAAAGTTCTGTTCTGAACGATATAGAATTCCATATTTCTTTGTATGTGCATAAAAGGTGGTTTATTTACCTTGTATAGAAGTGGTGTGTAAGGCATGCACAATATGTTATTTAATCTTCTTAAGATAGAAACTGATTAATATTTGACTTTGAATTGTTCTCTGCTGTATATATGGCAGTCTGTAAAAGGACAAATGGAAGATCAATTATGATTGTTGACTGCAATTAACTCAATGGTCAAAGAGTTAAGAGTCACTTGTGTGAAATGCATTTTCATGTTGTTAATGCATATTGACTCTTGTATTAATCTGTTAAGTTATAATATTGTGAATGAGAATTGTTATATCTGGACACCTTATGAAACATATTGTTGTTTTTAGAATTGCAGCATATTCATTTTCTCTTTCACACAGTTTTTCAGCATGATTGCTGAGAAAGCTTTCCCCTTGGAAACATGTAGAAATGCAGATCAATGTATTATTGGTGTCAGTGTGTTGGTCATTGATTGTGATTCAACATGTTTGACAATTGTTTCAACAATGCTTCGTACTTGTGGCTATAATGGTATATTCAACATCGTTAAGTTGAATGTTGTGATAGTCATTTATCTTGTTCATTTCTTGATAATTATTGTAAGAGATAACAGTGTTATTGTCATGATTAGTTGTTACTGCTAAACGAGCTAAGGATGCATTTTCCATTTTACTGGAGAGAGGAGATGAACTTGACCTCATTCTAACTGAGGTTAACTTACCCGATATGGATAAATTTGAGCTACTTGAGAAATTTTTTGAGATGTCCTCTTTGCCTGTTGTTGGTAAGTGTGTTCTTGATTTCCCTTTTCTGATTGTGCTTTTCCATTATCATTTACAAGTTTTTAAATCATCTAACCTTCTCAATTGCAGCTTTTTCTGCTGACGATGGTGAGGGTGCTATGCTGGGTAGTCTGTTTAAAGGAGCTGTTCTGTATCTTGTGAAACCAATCGTCATGAATGACATAAAAAACCTTTGGCAGTTTTTACATATGAAAAAATTGGATTCGATGGTAGCTGTTGAAGGAACAAACAACCTGCAGGGAGAAACTTCAGAGGATAATACCTCAAGTGAAGCATTAGAGTCTCAATCAGTTCTCAATAATCGCGAGCAGATTTCTCAGCAGTGCAAAAGAAAAGAGTTTGAAACAATGGACAAAGATGAGTATTCAACAATCCACAAGAAGCCAAAACTGCGGTGGAGTAACGAGCTGCATAATAGGTTCTTGCAGGCTATCGACATTTTAGGCATTGACGGTAAGAGTTTTGATTGCATAAACTTTCGTTTAAAGCCTACTTTGAACTGTGATAAGGGAAAATGACCTCTTCTCATATTAGATGCTCATCCGAAAAAGATACTTCAGCATATGAATATCCCGGGGCTAAGGAAGGAAAATGTTTCAAGCCATTTACAGGTTTGTTTTCCATATTTATGTAAGCACGAATAAAAGAATTTGTTGTTCTTTGATGTACAGGTATATAATCTATATGTTTCTTGATGCATTTAACTAAATATGTTGACATTTTCTTTGTGCATCTTCGATTTGACTAATGTCTTAACAACTGATCATAACTCTTTCTATACCTGTTACATTTCCAGAAATATCGCCTTTCCATGAAACAGCAAGAAGAAACAAAGAACAAGCGCGGAGTTGTTGATCATCATCCCTCATCAGTAACCAGTGAACAAAGTCAATTTCCTCATTGTTTGAACACACAAGCGATCTTGAAAGCATGCCAGCCAGAGTTCACGAGCCATTTTCTTCCAAACGGTGGTCTTTCTTTTGCCCCTCGCCTTGGCGCTTCACAATCTCTTCATAATCAAGACTCAAGCCACATCAGTTTTGTTCCTGAGTTCGGCGAATTCGATTCGGGGACGTATCAGCCTTATGTTCCTATCAGCAATGCTGCTCATGTTGAATGTAGGACTGCCAGTAGTTCGGAGCTGACAAACTCTGGCCAAATGAGAAATCAGGAGGCAGAACATTTTCTGAGACAAAAAACTGATCCATCCAATATACAACATTCAGTTTCGAAAAGTGCATTTCTGTGGCCGGAAATGTCACTGCCTGTGCGACAACCTCCACCACCACAGCAAGAACAAGAAGATAACAATCTTGAGAATGAAACAGAGACTGCCCTGTTGTAAACCAAACACAAGCTACTCCCCACATCAAAGTATGCATAATCAATGAGATGCAGTTGATGTAAGCTGAGAAGGGTCAAGGATGATGATTCATTCGGTTGAATAATTTGTACTAGACATTTTTAGAAACATTTTCCTAATTGAAGGACCTAAGTTCTGATTAAGTTATATTTTAATGTAACAATCTGCTTTAAGCATTTATTAGTTATTTATTTCTTAGTCAACATCATCATATCTAATACACAAGACTTTGCGTTTTACCGAAGTCTGAAGAGGGTTATAATGTACGCAACTTTTCTCTTATAGAAGCTATTTCTATGACTTGAATATGTAAACTTAACATAGAGTAAATTTACTAAGCCTTTGTTTAGTTAGGCTTATACTAGTAGAGTTTTTGTCAATAGAACTTTTTTTTTAGAAGAGCTTTTTTAAGAAATCAGTTAACTGTTTGGTTGTCATTTAAAAAAGAACATTTTTGAATGAGCTTCATACAATAGATTGTTTGACAACATAAAAATGAAAAGTATTTTTAATTTTAATTATATTTTATTTTGTAATAAATATTATTTAAAATATATTAAGCAATATGCAAAATACAATATATTAATTATTATATAATTTTAAACCATATGAAACATAAATG
>JANVCL010000009.1:23711404-23721575 GCA_026546855.1 Erythroxylum incrassatum | reverse complement strand
ACTAATATCAAAAATAAATATTAAAACATATAAAAAGTCAAATAATATTATATAAATATTAAAATAAACGTGAAGATGAGTTTGTGGGTATTGTAGAAATTATGTGTAAAACATAAAGACAAAAGGGACTAAAAATAAGCTAATTAATTAATCTGAAAATTTTATTTGAAAAAGTATTTTTTTGATAAGCTCTAATTTTGAGCTTTTTAAAAAATTGTATTTTAACTGCCAAAAAAATCATATCTATTAAAGAAGTGTTTTTTTATTTTAACAATCAAACACTCATTTTTCTTAAAAAAGGTTTTTATGATAAAGAAAAGTGTTTAATGACCTCTCAAAAGTTCACTTAATCGGGCACTAATTTGGGTTAGCAAAATTTTAAGAGTTATTTTCTTGTGAAAAAATATTTTTTAAAAAGCTGTTTTTCAAAAGTCACTAAACGACACCGTATTAGCTGGCAATCCACTATACAGTATTATTATTCACTTGACGTTTTATTGATTTGTGCAAGACTGATTTGCTCCCCATCTCTTTCGTGAATGGCGGAGCCGGCGATCCAGCACGAGACCCGATCCATCAACCAAATAGCCATTGACTACACACCCGAAGCCTGTGACCATTGCCCGGAGACCAACTCCATCAAACTCACCTACGATCACCGTGGCGGCGCACGATGGCGCAGCACTAGTCGCTTCCTTTATGGCACCTTCAGCTCTCTGATTCAATGCCCAAAGGGAAACACCAGTGGCCTTAACTTCAACATCTATCTCTCATCTCTTGAAGGAGACAAATCACAGGACGAGATTGACTTTGAGTTCCTTGGCAAAGACAAAAACCTCGTACAAACCAACTACTACACTACAGGTTATTGTTTCGGTCTTGGGTTGTTCCTAGGACTCTCATGTTTTACCAAATCATTCGTATCTTTTCACCTGCTGATTGATTCTGTGAACAGGGACTGGGAACAGAGAACAACTTCATGATCTGGGGTTTGACTACTCTGATGGGTTTCACGAATATGTAATAAAGTGGTATCCACATTCCATAGAGTGGTTGATTGATGGGAAGATTGTGAGGAAAGTGGAGAGGAAGGAGGGTGAGGCTTTTCCTGAGAAACCAATGTTCTTGTATGCTTCTGTTTGGGATGCAAGCTACATTGATGATGGGAAGTGGACAGGACCTTACGTTGGCTGTGATTCACCTTATGTTTGTCTCTACAGGGATGTTCGTGTTCCTGTTGGGACTTCAGTTGAGTGTTCTTGCGATTCCTGATTTGTTGGAAACCTTGTAATGTGTGTTTCTGATATGGTTTTTCTTTGTTCCAACTGTCTGTGTGATCAATCTGTTTCTTTTTTGTTGCCTTGAATAAATCGAATCTGTTTTAGGATTTGATCTTGGGATTGTAAAACTTTGTAATTGCATCCAGTGCACTGAGTCGATGAGTCTTCTGTTATGGTTATTGATCGAAACTTTGGTGGTTTCTGTTCATAAAGCAAATGAAATTCTCAGTTCCGTTTCAATTCAGTTTCAATCTATCTCATTCACACATTTAGGCGAGTCTTACATAAATGTGTGAATAAGATGGATTAGAACATGATTAAAATATTAATTATGAATCAGGTGATCCTTAGTAAAGAAGAAACTTTTGGGGACACCAAAATGATGATCAGGATATGATTTGCAGTAACTACTTCACCTTTCAATCATTTAATTTCTTTTTAAGTTTGTGGAATTTCATTATAGTTGGCAATTAACCGGATCGAGCCCGGCCTAAAATTTTGCATTTGGGTTTGACCCAACACAGATTAGGCTTGATAACCCAAAGTCTAATTGGACTTGACCATAAGGGTATCATTTGACCAAATAAAATTTTCAAATCCAAATTTCTAATTTTTTTAAAAATCACCTCAAATTTATTAACGTCAAATCAGGCTTGAATCTAATTGCTTCAAACTTAGAATTTGGACTTAGTGTATGTTCCGATGGACTTTTGGAAGATTGATAAGCACTTTTTTTTATCATAAAAACTTTTTTAAAAAAAAATATGTGTTTGATTGTAAAATTAAAAAATATTTCTTAATAGATATATTTTTTTTGGTAGCCAAAATATGCCTTTTTAAAAATGTCTCTGAAATAACTTTTTCGAGTAGAATTTTCAAATTAATTAATGAGCCTATTTTTTAATCCCTTTTGTCCTTATGTTTTACACACAATACCCAAAAACTCATCTTCACATTTATCTTACAAACTCATCTTCTTGTATTACAATAAAATGCATAATTATTATTATTTAACTATTTACTCAACTTAAATATTTATTTTGAGATTTAAATAATATTATTTGGCTTTTTTATATGTTTAATATTTATTTTTTATATTAGTTTTACTTATATTATAATCCATATACAAAATTTGATTAAATATATTTTCATTTATGTTTCATATGATTTAAAATTATATAATAATTAATATATTATACTTTACATATTGTTTAATGTACTTTAAATAATATTTATATACGTACATAATATTTATTATAAAATAAAATATAGTTAAAATTAAAAGTACTTTTTATTTTTATGTTGCCAAACAGCTGTATGAAATTCTTTCAAAAAAGTTTTTTTAAAATAACAGCCAAACAGTCAACAGACTTTTTAGAAAAGTTCTTATCAGAAAAGATCTATATTAAAAAGACTCTACTAATATAAACCCAACCAAACATAGATAGTAACGAACTCATTGTCTTGTGCCTCTTTGTTCTTCTACTTTTGCTCTAAGGTTTTAGTTTATCATCTTATTCTTGGAAGATGCTCAAAATTGGGCGGTTGGCCCCTTTTAGCCCTTTTGTTTGGATTCCTCAATTTGGTAATTCATAAGACAAATGATTGCTTTTTTTCATTTGAATTATTTTATTAGAGATTAATTTTATATAATTATTTTGACTTGATTTTAATAGTGAACTTTATTAAAAAATGATTTTTCTAAAATCTAATAAAGGGTTTCTATTTTTATATTATGTAGTAAATTAAATAATTTGCATTAAAAATTTTATTTTTTTCTCCTATATAATACCTAATCCAAAGACATTGTTTGTTCATACAAAATGACTTTGCCTACACCTTATCATAATTGAAATTTCAACTTTGTCACATTAGTCACTCATCTTATCATGAACTGTTGACAAGTTAAGTAGAAGTTTGAAATTAGGGTTAGGTTATGTTGAATTGAATAGCCAAAAATTAAAATTAATTTATTTTAAAATTCAAATAAAATAATATTATTTTATTAAATAAAATTCAAATTCAAATCAAACCCTTGATCTTGAAACACCAAACCAAAGGCATGAAAATGAAAATGGTGAGATGTCATGTCAACATCTGCCGAAGAAGGTCAACGCCATTACCTATACCCTCAAGCCATCCATTGCTTGTGCTTTCGTGTTGCTCATCTTTGTTTAAACTTTAAACCCTTGGCATGAAAGCTACCAAGAGTCAAAGATATACATTTTTAATATAATTTAAAAATTTGTTACAATTTGTTACAATTTTAATTTGTAACAAAATTTCTCCGAAAGTATAAAATATTTTTACAAATTTCTAAACTAAAAAATAATTTCATTTTTTTTAAAAGAAAAAATATTTATTTATTAAGACGAAACAATACCACAATTTAGAGTGCCTAACAAAAAAATAGGTGGCATGTCCCAACTAAGCCTATTGGGATATCTAATAGTTGATTAGATAACAAGTGAGCTACAATATTTATATGCCTTGAAATCCATTTAAACGTAAATGATTGAAAAATACATGCTGTTAATTTGCATTCTTTCAGTATCACTCCAAACTTATTGATGTCAATTCTTGATCTATGGAATCTCTACACTAACTAAAAATAATATGTTTCCACCTCAATTGATGTGAAGCTAGATTGTATCAACCAAAATAAGGCTTCATTGAATGCAATAGCTTTAGTAATAAGAGGATTATAATTTGATATGAAAAAACGTAAGAGACATTTAACAATTTGCCCTCTCTTTCTTTTTATTACTAATCCATATGACATAGTCCCCTAATTATACTAAATTGCAGCATCAAAATTGCACTTTACAACTCTAACATTTGGGCTTGATCAACAGATAGCAGGTCTATCAACACTTATTGTTGGACCAGAATTTCTATTCTTAGATTAGGCATGTTGTTACTTTTTAAGAAATCTAGTTGAAGAGGCAATAATAGCTCTGGGATCTTTTGACCTTAAATTTATATCCTTTAATTATAAAGAACATCAGCCTTGAAATAATTAATAAAATTGTTTGTTTGTGGCTATAAGATTATAAGATCAGAAGATAGTCATTTTGTAAAAATAGGAAAAAAGGACAAGCTGTTTATATTATAACTTTGTGCAGTGAGGTAATTGATATATCTAATTCTAAATCTAGTATTACAAGTTGGAAATTACACTTGGTTAATCCTGAAGATGGTGACTGTACATGTTCTATCCACATTCCACATGGAGAATGAGTAAGGAGATAAAGGTAGCAGGCAACAAAGAGGAAAAGAACACCACACAGCGCCCACTTCAAAGATTCTGTACCTTAAAAAGATCGAACACACAGTCACAGAGGAATCTCTACAATATCAACTAACTTGCCGTTGAAACCTCTGCTTTTGGCTGCTGAAACTCACCACCCGCCTCATTTACAACCGTCCGACCAGTGAAACTCCAAAGAACAAGAGGAACGAATCGACGAGCTGTGTTCTTCGTTCTACAAACCCCTCTCCTCTAATCACCACCATCCATTTTGATTCTTCCATCAACCCTTGTCTCAGAATTTACTTTGAGTCCAACCAAAGTGATTACTATTCCTACATGGGTTTCTTTTCGTTTTTGAAAAATTGGTTTGTAGATTGCTCAAGACCCGCCATTTCTTGAAGGTACTCTCAATTTTGATTTGATATTTTTTGGGGGGTTCTTAATTTTCTTGTTTAATTGTCCTTTCATTTTCGGACAACTGAACTCGAAGTTTCCGCTGTCTTGTCTTTTGGTTTGTCGTGTCCTTGTGGGCATTTGTCAGGAGTTGGGATTGGATCGCAAAGTTTTGGAGTGGTTGTGAGAGGGGAGATGTTCGGTTCAGGCATGAATTTGATTACTACAGTTATTGGGTTTGGGATGAGTGCCACTTTTATTGTGTTTGTCTGTACGAGAATAATCTGTGGGAGGCTTCGAGCAGCCGAGTCCAGACCGATGTTTGAGATCGAATCCAGGGTTGACATTGAACAGGTAATGTTTGATTCTGTGGATTACGTATGTCACTCTTAGTAAGAAAAGCTTTGAGTAGATAACATGCTATGCTATTTCTGCATCAATGGCTGCAAAATTTAAAGATTGCTAATGTTGTCTCGTTGACTTATTATCACTACTAAAGATTCCTCTTTGGGATAATCTATATTTCTTGCACTTATTTGGTATATGAGTGTTGTTGTTTGATGTAAGCCTCGAAACATATTGCAGAAGTAACAAATCAGTAGTTGGTTTCGCCAATTTGATCCTAAAGTGAATATTTTTCTTGTTACTGTCAAGAAATCTAACCCTACCCTGCACCAATTAGGGGGATTCCTATTTAGTTTTTGAGTGAAAGCCCCATTGGGTTTACTTTCCTCAGCTTTATAGTTTTTCAGCATTTGAAATTAATCTATCATCAGAAGTTTGAACTTGGAGCACTGAAGGTTTTTCTCTTTCATCTGTCCGGCAGCCAGAGCATCGATTGGGTGGTCTTGAACCAATTATGGTTTCTGCAATCCCCACTATGAGATTCAGCAATGATGCATTCAGTTCCACAGAAAATGCACAGTAAGTTTTATTATCAGACTTTGTTCCCATGTTTAAAAGAAATGAACTTTATATCTGTCTTAACACATAAGTGGACATGGGAGAATTTCGTTCGCAGATCTTTCAGACCAGATTGAAGCATCATTTAGAAAATGTTTATAAACTTGACAGCTGTTGTTTTTTGTCTCTATGGAATGTAGTTAAGGCTGAAGAAGATCTGTGATTTTGACAGGTGCTCAATTTGTTTAGGAGAATATCAGGAGAAGGAAGTATTGAGAATTATGCCGAAATGTGGTCACAACTTCCATCTCTCTTGCATCGATATTTGGCTAAGAAAACAGTCCACATGTCCAGTCTGTCGGCTCCCAATACAAGCCTCCTTAGAAGCAAAACACGCGAGGCAAGCGACACGTATCATGGTCCAAGCAGTTGATAGTTCCGAGCCTTCAGGTGAACATTCTCGGCAATGGCTACTCCCCGGCGCACATCGGTCAGTTGAGAATGTTCACAGTGAAGGGGACCCTGAAGTTCCTGGAAGCCAAGAAACTATTTCCATTGAATTGCAAACAAGACGCTGACCAAGCATCTATGAACCACTCATTCCTGGAAGCAATGCTATTAGGCATCAGAAGATAATGAAGAACACATACATGTTGAAATTTTGTAAATTTTATCTGTAAATAGAATATCCATGATCCTTTCTAGAATTCAAGTTTTATTCATGGCAAAAGATTCAGATTTGAGATGAAGCTTAAACCATCTTCGGATTTTCTGAAAATAACTGAGCATGGTGGAATTCAAGAACTCTACTGACATGAAGTCTTCATTCATCTGTCACCTACAGTGCAGGAGAAGAACACAGAATGTTGGCTTCTATGGAACTTGAATCCCAGAAAGATGATAACTTTTTGGTTTTCATGATCTCAATAGTTCAGCACAGGACTTGTTTGATGAAAGTCGTATTATATGATCACCACATCTCTAACAGGATTTTCATCAAACAAGGAACAAGCATGGGGGTGCTGTCTTGAACTCCTTGCGAGCTATAAGATATATGGATCTGCCTGATCTGGGGCTCTGTAGCCGTTGCATTGCTTCAAATTTTATTTTCTAACAAAATATATTCCAAAAACATTAGAAAATACTGCAATAGTTACATACTAGGCTTGGCAAACCGACAACCAAGGGATGTGCAAGAAACCAAAATTGCATGAGACACAGCAATGTAATGCAAAAAGATCTCATTTGTAAGGATCTGATCCTAACATGTCTTTTTTATGTGTTGCATATTCTCAAATGTCTTTTACCACCTTTCTTAATCACACCACTAATATTATGATTAAGGGAAACAAGTTACTTTGAATTTGATCCGAATTCAACTGACAAAGTCTTGGAGCTTAAATTTGTCAATTTTTTAAAATACAAAAATCATGACAAATTGATTAAAAATTAACAAGTTAAACCAAATTTAATTGAACTTATACTCGGGACTCAAATTTGAATATTGAGATATGATTAATTTGAAACTCAAACTTGAATTTATAGGACCTACATTTGAACTGGTCCATTAACAACATTATCCATAACTTGTGCAGTTTGTAATTAGATTAGGTATTAAGTCGGGTTGGGCTTGCTTCTCCTTTAGCTTGAACCTATTTCAACAATATTTATAAGGGCTCGGGTTCTACACTCATGGTCCAAGTTTGAAATTTGATCGAATTTAAGTTTAAGTTTTTGTCCTTTTATTTCAATTTTAAATTAGTCATTTTTTTAATTATTTGATTTGATTTAAAATGACAAAATAATATTATTTTACCTATGGTTATTCAAGCTTCAGGTCGGATTGACCTGAAAAGTCCTAGCCGCCCAAAACTTTTAAAAAAAGTTCAAACTTGACTCAAAATTCACTCAAATGTTGCTGAGATCAAGCAAAAATGTGAAACCTATCTATAGCACGCCCAAAGATTTAACTTAAAAACAACATCTTAATAGGAATTTCATTGAGATGCTGAATTTGGAGAAGTCTAAAAGTATATAGCTTTACTCTTAATTAATAAAGAAGTTGTTTTGACGGAGCCACAAGACTAAGGTTGAACTGAACAAACTTAGCAATTAAAGACTTAACCGAACAAACTTGGCAATTTTCTTAAACATAATAGGAGTGTTGTTGGAAGGTCATTACTCAATTAGACTTGTCCCTGCTAACTAACAAGTTCCCATATGACAGGAGCCTTATCTCATAAACACACACACACACATTAGTCTATAACTTAATAAAGTATATAAACATTAGTCTTGTACGTGTAATAATTGGAAATGGGATTCTTGCATCCAACCTCCAACGGACAAAACTCCAATAACATTTGACATACTAACTTCCTTACTTTTGGGAATATTGCATGTTTTTTTGTGGTTGGAAATTTTGGATTCTATATTTAATTATTTGGACCAACCCAAAAGATAATAACTAATGCTAGCTTCTCAATTATCATTAAGCAAATAAAATATTTTAAAAATAAAAAATATCCCATTTGAAGAATGTTTCCACTCCTAGACGATGGTGACCCCAAGCCAGTCATTTCTGGTTGATATAATCGAGGGCATGCTTGTTACTATACCACCCACCAACTATATGTTCGAGACACAAGGCATTATAGTGTCTTTAGCAGGTCGAGTAACAAGGAAACATGTTGATCCCCTCGTGTGATGTCTTTTTGAACTATGGGATTCCTCGTAGTTACAAGCTCTTGCATGTATAGCAAGGGTTCTTGTAGCTCAAGTTTGGCACCACCTAAAAATTACATAATAATCAATATTACTAGCATGTAATTAGGGATTACATTGGTCAATTTTTGTTAAAAATTTTAAATTATTAATTAGGAGTAATATTACAATTATGGGTATAATTAACACGAATCTAACTATAAATCATGAGCATAATTATATTAAATTACACGTAACAATCGATCAACAATTATTAGAAATAATATTTTCGATCAAATACAATCTAATTCAAAGTTAAAAAATTAAATTCATGTTTATTGAATCTTAAGTTGATAAAATAATGTAAATTTAATATAATTAATTAAAAAATGTACTTCTGATTCATGATTATGTTAGACATTTTTGTCCCTAAGGACAATTTTGTCTATGTCTCGTAAAGTTGGACTAACATTAATTGCAATTTTGGTTTTTAAATAAATTATCGGTTAAGTTACGTCATTTGATCCAGATAAAGATAATAAAGTGGCCCAATAAATGATCTAAATTAATAGGTCAAAGTCTGGATGAAAAATGGGTCCTGATTAGTGTGAATCGGGTCCATATCGGTCTTGTGATGGAAAAATCCGATATAGAAGCTATATAAGGTAAAGTCTCCTGCAATTACTCATAAGTTGATCACGAGTATAAAGATTCCTGACCCTTTAAGGAAGCTCGGGATTTGAGGAAACTGTAGAAAGGCCTTGCCTGTGATTCGGTAAGCACTTTCCACTAAAGGCCTCGGGAGATTCGGAGACGTTTGGAGCTCAGAATTGGCATCGAAATAAGAGATGGAACTGAAATCTAGGTATCCCGCATTATCTTCGTTTTTAATCCTTGCAGGTAGATTCGGGGTACATAATAAGGCTCTTACTACGTACTAACATGATCGAGTTAAATCTAAACCAATTGCTTCCTTGAAAACAACTTGAATTATTTTGCAACTTCATTGAAAACCTTTTTAGTTATGAATATTTAGCATTTTTACAGTAGATGTTACCTATAAGATAATACAAGATTTCTTAAACTCACAAATAGAGATTTATAAGGAGGATTATGAGGATTTTAGGATGTCAGCTGCTATTTGTCAAAGAGAAAATTTTAATCTAATTTTTTTTTTCAATTTTGTTATTTGTTAAAAATTAATCAACACTTTATTTTGTTTATAACGCTACTTTTATTGTTTTACAACTTAAAGTTTTTTAGTGGGATCAATTCGGAAGTGGTCTTTCAAAATAGTAAACGTTTGCAATTCAAATTATAAGTCAACATATTAGTGTAATAGGCTTTGAAAGGAATTAAAACACATTTGAATTCATCCATTCTAAGAAAAGGAATAGATTAGAGCACAAAAGATTGAATGACTTGATATTTGTTCAATACAATTTAAAGCTTCAAGAAATGTTTGTTATTATCATTATTAAAATAGATATAATTTCTTATAATTTTTTAATTATTTTATTTTATTTTATATTAAGACTTTTAATAGAACAAGTAGTTCAGTAGATCTAATTTGCATTGACAATATCGATATTTTGACAGATTAAGTTTCTAAGGAATCGAATTTGATAGATAAGAGTGA
>JANVCL010000009.1:23700604-23711304 GCA_026546855.1 Erythroxylum incrassatum | reverse complement strand
GGAATCTATTGATGATGTGTAAGCAATTGATTTATATATACTAAAATGTGACTATAGTTCAAATCCATGGGCCACGTACCACACAATGAAAGGATCATGCAATACAAATGATGACCCATTTTTATAAATTAATAAATGAACATATTGATAAAATAAAATTAGGGTTAGGGTCTAGTGGAAATGATGAAATTAGGTCATGCAAAAACAAACATAAGATAAGACAAGGTAATGAGAGATCAGAGACCCCAAATCATTCTATCTCCAAAGGCTACAATCCAATCCGAAACATGTGACCACCAAGTAAATTAGCTATTTTTTTATAGCCGGATTATTATTATTTATTTAAAATGAAAGATCCAACGTTGCAAATCAGTTGGTTCATTATTTGCAAGTTGACAACATTCGACCGCCTTTGTTCTTGTTGGCTTCTTTCTGTTTCTTTGCATTGTTAGTTTAGCCATTTGAGTCGGCTCCTCCTTCATTTCCTGAGCCATCCCATGTTCAAAGTAAGGGATGAACTATTAGCTTATCGTCTTCTCTGTTAATCTCTTTGCTTCATGTTTTATCAAACATAATGTCAAACACAATAAGGACTCCATAAAACATGGTGTAGAGTTTTAAGTATGTTACTTAATTCTACTGCTAATATTTTCTCAATTCACATGGTAGAATTCAACTAAGTGTCTTCACTTTACTACAATTCTCACTAGAATTGTGCAGATGTAATATAATGTGCTTTCCAAAATTTTAAATTGAATATTACAAATTATACACTATAATTAAACAAAACGATTAGAAGTAATGAGAGTACGATTATAATAAATTATAGTAACGATATTAACTTTAATTTTTTTATTATTTTAATTTTTAATAATTTTTAAATGTTTTGATTTTATATTATAATTGTATTTGCAAATAAACATACTTTTATATATTTAATAATAAAATAATAAAATCTTATTTACATAAATTATAGAAATATATTTAAAAAACTTATTCTTTAATTGTTTAATGTTGGTCCATAATTTAAAACCTATTTTTTTCATATCGATCATTTGGAAGTAACTTATCTACTAATTAAGGATAAGACTATGTATTACTGACCTTTCCACGTCTCACGTGTCAACAAGAATTTTACTGAATTATATTATTGATGTTGTTGTTACATATGATCAAAAGGACTAACACTCATGCTTGGTAAATTGAAAACTTGATGAAGTAGGAAGTAAAAAAATTGGATTGGGATGACAAAGTTTCAATAGCTAGCCAAGCCTAGTGGATGCTTTAACCTAATTAAGCTACAAAGGAAGTGATAATTAAGAAGTAAATTATGTACTAAGATGCTTATTAATGTGAAAAAATCCAAATAAATGATTGAGAGAGGTTTCCTTCTGTACTCAAACACTTTGTTAGTAATCATCTTATAAATAGTCTCCTCTCTATTTTTCAGGTACAAAAAAGGGGGAAAAAAAAGAAAAAGAAAACCCTAAGCAAAGCTCAAATTTTATTAACTTCACTTTGCAATGGCAGAACCTGAAACCCTGATGACAAAGAACCCTACAGCCACACCTACCACCACCAAAACTCCTCCGCGTAGGTTCGTCGGAGTCAGGCAACGACCATCCGGAAGATGGGTGGCAGAGATTAAGGACTCGTCTCAACGTGTAAGACTATGGCTAGGAACGTACGACACTCCTGAAGAAGCAGCTAGAGCATACGATGAAGCTGCCCGTGCCTTGCGAGGTGAAAATGCTCGAACCAACTTTATATCGGCTAATCCAAGCTCAATCCAATCTGGGTCGTTGTCATTATCGCCTAGTAATGGCGGATTAGTATCTGCAGACGAAAGGAACAGTCTTGGGTTCTTCTCTGTAAAAGCTAAACTGAGCAAGAACCTACAAAGTATTATGGCTAGGAGGACAACAGAGAACAACTCGACGAAGAACAGAGTGAGTGACCACTTGACTTTTGCTAGTATCTTCCATTTTCGAAGCAACGAGTATCAAAACCCTGTGGACATGAAGACAATTGACAAAGTAGTGCAACCAAGCATCATTGTACCTCCAGTAACTGAGGAGCTTTCTTCTTGGGAAACGGCGAGGTCTTCGAATGTTACAGATAGTAATGAATGGGTCGGGTTCCGTCAACCGGGACTCGACTCCGATGAATCCGATATTGTAGAAGGTTGTACGAGCGATCAGGGTTTGGCTGATCAAATCACGAACAGCTGGATTGATAGCCCTGAGACTACTGCAAGTGATAGTAGTGAGGGTTCAAGGAACAAGAGGTTTAAGGTTTCATCTTCTGTGATGGTTCCTCCAACCTTTAGTATGTCAGCATCTTTTCGCGAGTCTCCATATGATCATGGTCACAACTGAAACAACAGAGTGAAGATTGCTTCTTTCAGTGTGTGGTTTATGAAAAGTTTTGGTTTGAGATCTGGTCTCGGATTCATGAAGTTCGACATGGAAATGTTCCGATATGCTTTCCGGTGCACAGTAAAAGAGAAAGAGAACAGTAATAAGAATCTCCGGAAAAACCTAATAAGCCAAGACTAAACCTCCATAAACTTAGTTTGAAGCAGACTAAGCACAGTTTGTTCTCCTCTTTCAGTCATGTTTTAAAGATTGCAGAAAATTTTCAGTATCACTAGTCCTGTTCAAAACTTCATCTGCCTGATGAGAATTCCAAAAAATTTGATATCTGATTAAAGGAAAACACAAGAATGCAATAATATTGGTGTTCATTACGAGATTCCAAACTCTCCTCTAGTTTTCTTTGTTGAAGAGTAATTTGAAAGTTGATCTAGATACGTGAATGTTTAAAGTCTAGATACATGGATATTTAAGTTTATTGTTAGGAGTTTAATTATGTTCATGTATGGTTTATTTATTTGGGTTTATTAGTGGGTTCATGTACTTAGATATGAAGAGTCATTTTGTACTTATAAATACCTCTTTGTATTTGAACTAAATTCTTTCAAGTGAAATACAACCTCTTCTTTTGAACAATCTCTCCTCTCTTAACCTCCTCACTTCTTAATAAAGTGGTATCACAACCAAGTTTTTTGAGAAATGGCAAACAATGGTGGAGTATACTCATTTCAATTCCCTCGCCTCACAAGAGAAAATTATGAAATATGGCGTCTTCGCATGAAAGTCGTGCTTGCCTCACAAGATGCTTAGGAGGTTGTAGAAAAAAGTTTTATGCAACCTCAAGGAGAAGGATCAACAAGCCTTCACTCTCATTCATCAATGTCTAGATGATTCAATGTTTAAGAAGGTGGCTAATGCAATCACTTCAAAGGAAGCATGAAAGATTTTGCAAAGTTCCTTTAAAGGAATTGATAAGGTAAAAAAATTCAACTCCAATCATTGCTAGGTGATTTTGATTCTTTGCGCATAAAGGAATCCGAATCAATCTCAGATTATTGTTCACGAGTGAAGGCCAATGTAAATCAAACGAAGAGATATAGAGATCAAGTTGAAGATGTTCGAGTAGTAGAGAAGATTCTTCGTTCCTTAAACCCAAAGTTTGATTATGTGGTTTGCGTCATTGAAGAATCTAAAGATCTAGACTCTTTGACACTTGAACAAGTAGAGGGCTCTTTACAAGCGCACAAAGACAAGATCAAAAAGAGGCAAGAAGAATCTTTGGAGCAAGCACTTAAAGCAAGGGTTATGTTAAAAGATGATGATGGAGAAAGCAATCAAAGAGGAAGAGGGCAAGACGTGGTCAAGGACATGGTCATAGTCGAGGTTAAGGACGAAGTTATGAAGGAAGAAGTAAAGGAGATTATAATAACACCAACAATGATGGAAACAATCAATCATACAAAGGCCAAGGAAAATCAAGATGAAGAGGAAGAGGAGGTTACCATTTTAGACCAAATGAGAGGAGGTATGTTAAGTCTAATGTTGAATGTTACAATTGTCATAAATTTGGATATTTTTCTTATGAATGTGATATTACGCCTAATCAAGTTAAGGAGCAAATCAATATTGTTGATAATAAGTAAGGAGACGAAGAGGCCACTTTATTGCTAGCACTCAAAAATAATACAAGGATGAAAATACATGGTTCTTAGATAATGGAGTAAGCAATCACATGTGTGGAGATAAAGGCAAATTTGTGGAACTTGATGAAAAGGTAGAAAGCAACGTTTCTTTTGGAGATTCGTCAAGGATTCAAATTCATGAAAAAGGTACCATTCTAATTTCTTCAAGAGATGGAAGCCATAGACTTATTAATGATGTCTAAATATTTTAAGTTTAGGGCAAATTCTTGAAAAAGGATATGAAATCCACATGAAAGATTGTTGTCTTTGGCTTAGAGATCAACATGCTCAATTGATTGCTAAGATGTTTATGTTGAAGAATGGAGTGTTTATGTTGAATATCAAGACAATCGAAGCAACATGTTTAAAGGTGGATGTGAAAGATGAAGTATGGTGTTGGCATATGAGATTTGGACACTTGAATTTTAGCGCACTCATTGCGTTGAGAGATAAATACATAGTAAAAGGAATGCTCTCCATCAACTACCCGCATCATTTATGTGAAGCATGTTTACTTGGCAAGAATTTAGGAAGTTTTCCAAAAGAAGCGGTGACAAGAGCAACTGCATCACTTCAACTTATTCATACTGACGTGTGTAGACCAATCAAGACATTATCAATGGATAAAAGTAGATACTTCTTATTTTTCATTGATGTTTGTAGTAGAAAAACATAGATTTATTTCTTAAAGTAGAAATCAGAAGCATTTGAAGCGTTTAAGAAGTTCAAGGCACTTGTGGAGAATGAAAGTGGCTATACAATTAAAGTCCTAAGGTCCAACAGAGGAGGCGAGTTCACATCTAAGGAGTGTCTTAATTTCTGTGAAATACATTAAATCCGCTGTATGTTAACAGTCCCAAGATCGCCCCAACCAAATGGAGTAGTCGAAAGGAAGAATAGAACAATTCTTAACATGGCTCGATGTATGTTGAAGGCTAAAAACATGCCTAAAGAATTTTGGGCAAAAGTTGTTTCCTATGTAATTTATTTGTCAAATCAATCTCTAATGAGAAATGTCAAAGATCAAACTCTACAACAAGCGTGGAATGAAATGAAGCCTAATATTGCTCTTTTAAGAGTTTTTGGAAGCATAGCATATGCTCATATGCCGCAACAAGAAAGATCCAAACTCGATGATCGAAGTGTTAAGCATGTATTCATTGGCTATGACCAAAATTCCAAAGGCTACTGATTTTACAATCCAAGCAATGGAAGGAAAGTTGTGAGCAAAGATGTCGAATTTGACGAAGAAGCAACATGGGATTAGGAGACACAAGAAGAATGCACTTATGATGTTTTCCTTTAATTTGAAGATGAAGAGCAAGAAATCACAACAAATATTCAAGAGATAACTCCACTTGCTTCTCCAAATACGCCTCCTTCTTCTTCGTCCATGCATGGAGAAAGTTCAAGTGATGGAGCACGAAAAATAAGGAGTACTTATGATATTTATGAACAAACAAAAGAAATCAATAATGTTGATGTAAGTAATTTCTTTTGTCTTCTTGTAGATAGTGAACCTTTATATTTTAGGGAGGCAAGCCATGAAAGAGGAGATCAAGGCGATAGAGAAAAACTATACTTGGGAATTATCAACTCTTCCTAAAGGGCATGAAGCTATTGGATTCAAATTGGTCTACAAGATAAAAAAGAATGTCAATGGAAATGTAGAGAAATATAAAACAAGGCTCGTTGCTAAAGGCTACAAGCAAAAGAATAAAGTGGAGCTCAAGCATGTGAGGACTCAGGGACGGAGCCAGACATGTAAAGTAGGAGGGCCCAATATTTAATCTTTTAAATTTTAGAGGGGCCCAACTCTCAAATAACTTCATTTATATATATATATATCTATATATAATATATATTTTTAATTTTGGGGGGCCCAGGGGCATCTAGCTACGTCACTGTGAGGACTAATGATCAAGTTGTAGATATTTTTACGAAATCACTCAAATTTGAAATTTTTCAACATTTGAGGACAAAACTTGGAGTACGAAAGAAAATTTCAAATTAAAGGGAAGTGTTGAAGAGTAATTTGAAAGTTGATCTAGATATATGAATGTTTAAAGTCTAGACACGTAGATGTTTAAGTTCATTGTAAGGAGTTTAATTATGTTCATGTATTAGTTACATAATTAAATATTGGTCCATGTATGGTTTTGAGTTCGTGTATGGTTTATTTATTTGGGTTCATGTACTTAGATATGAAAAGTCATTTTTGGTCTATGGGCGGTTGGTTCGTACAGGGGAATGGTAATAGAAATAAGAATAAATATAGTAAGGAATGAAAATAGATATTATCATTATAATTATGATGGTTGTTTAAAAGGAATGAATGATTACCATTACCATTGATAGTGGTTGATTTGTAAAAATACTAAGAAATAAAAAACTTATTATAAGTAATTAATTTATTTTAGTTTATTTTAATTAATTATATTGTAATTAATTAATTACAATATAATTATTAATTAATGAATTAATTATATTGTAACTAATTGATAATATTTTAATTAGAATATTTTAATTAATGAATAATTATATTTTAATTACTTATGTTGTAACTAATTAATAATATTTTAATTACAATATTTTAATTAATGAATAATTATATTTTAATTACTTATATTGTAATTAATTAATTATACTGCAATTAATTAATTACAATACTTTAATTAATGAATGAATTATATTTTAATTAATTATATTGTAGTTAATGAATTATTAATAATATTTTAATTAATTATATTGCAATTAATTAATTACAATATTTTAATAAATTAATAATTAAATTTTAATTAGATATATTTTAATTAATTGTAACAAACACACCCTTACATAACAATGATACTCATTCCTCTAGATTAGGAGAGGAATGAAGTATTACCCAAAAATGGGTAATCAAAATAATGATTCTATAATCATAGTCCTTAACCAAGCTCAATCTTTCATGTCATACCCATTCCTTTTCTCAAACCCACCAAACAAGCACACCCTTAGTTGTCTAATATTTGGTGTCAGACTATCATTACCTCTATCTTACTTTACTTTTTGGAAAATTTTGAATTCTAAAAAATATTTTCATTTTAGACTTGTTTTTAGAATGTTTTTTTATTAAAATAGAAAACTTCAATTAAGTATTTTGGAAGTGTTCTCACATTTAAATAATTAATTTTTGTGGTTTTTAATTTAATTTAATTTGATAAGATCATAAATCAGATCGTTATGACTAGATTAGAGGTTAAAAAGACCTTTTCACAAATCGATGTCATTTGTTTCTTAAAAGAGATCTAATGTAGTATGCTTGAACCTGGGCCTAGATGGGTAGTATGGTGAGCCTCTACAATTGAATTGAAGATGATATTATGATATAATTTAAACATACATGTTATCTATAGATATATAAAACTGTTAATTTGTTTGATACAAATTATGAAATTCCCGAATTAAGGGATAAAAACTATAAGGTTTGGAATGAGAGAATTCTTCTTCATCTGAGGTGGATAAACATTGATTATGTTATATGAAAGGATGACCACCTAAGTAATGAGGCTAGCACTACAACTAAAATTACTCTATAAACGCTAGGAGCGATCTAATCACCTAAATGTGATGTTCATAAAAACCAAAATTTATGCTAGCACTCGTGGTGTTATAGAACAATATGGAAATGTCCATGCTCTACTAAGGTTATTGATGAGCAATTCAAAACTTCAAACAAATTGCACTTGCAAGTATCCTGACTACAAAGTTTTCGTCTACAATGCTTATAGGTGTTTGAGTTATGAGAGAGCACATCATAAAGATAAGGGGCATTGTGGCTCAATTAAAGAACTCAAGGTTGAGATATCTGATTCTTTCCTCATGCATTGCATTTTGAACACCCTTCCACCACCATACAGACCCTTAAAAATCTCTTATGATACACATAATGACAAGTAGTAAATAAATGAATTAATGACCATATCTGTTTTGAGAAGAAGGAAAATTGTTGATGGAACAGGGAAAAAGTTCACAGGGTTCACATTTGGATGTTCAAAGAAAAAAAAGAAAAAAAATCAACTTAAGGGGAAAAGGTCAAATACCTACCCAAGCTGACTTCAAGAAGGAATTCAAGTACAAGAAGGATTATGTCAAACATAAGAAATGACTTGAAAAGAAAGGTAATCTAATCTCACTAGTTTGCTTTGAATCTAATATAGTTAAAGTTTGTTATGACACATGGTGGATTGATTCTGGTTGTACAAATCTACATTACAAATGAGTTGCAGGATTTACAAAACCTAAAGAAGCCAATAGGAAGTGGGCAGTATATCTTATTCGGAAACAAGTTGTGTTTCCACATAGAGGCTATTGGAGATTGCAATTTAATTTTATGAGCTTTATTTTTTTAATTTGAAAAGACAATTTATATTGCCAATTTCTCTAGGAAATTGATTTTAATTTCAAGACTTGTATCTTTTGGATATTCATTTCTTTTTTCAGATGAATGTTTAAAGTTAAATTATTAATTTGAATTTGTTAGGAATGACATATTATTTGATGGTCTTTTTCGTTTTAATTCATAAGAGAATACCTATTAAAATGTAACACATGTTCATATTAGAGCAAAACGTTATGTTATGAATGAAAATTCTTTTATGTTGTGGCATTAGAGATTAGGACATATCTCCATAGAAAGGATTAAATGATTGGTGAATGATAAGGTACTTAAAACTTTGGATTTTACTAATTTTGAAACTTGTATGTACTACATAAAGGGAAAGCAAACTAACAAATTAAAGAAAGGTGCCAAGAGAAGTTCAAATATATTAGAGATCATACACACGAATATTTGTCTTTTAGATATGGACTCGTATGGTCAGAAATACTCCATCTCATTTATAGATGACTACTCATGATATATGTATCTCTACTTGCTTCATAACAAAAATGAAGCACTAGATGCTTTCAAACTATTCAAAGTGGAGAGAAGCAATGTGCTCAGCAAATTAAGATTGTGAGGTCTAATGTAGATGGGAAATATTATGGTAGATATACCTAAGGTGGACAAACACCTTGTCTATTTATGAGGTATTTTCAAGAAAATGGGATAGTAGCTTAAGACACCATGTTTAGATCTCTAAACAAGAATGGTGAGATAGAAAAAAGAAATCGAACATTATTGAACATGGTATGTTAATGTTAAGTACCTTCAAACTTCCTAAGTCCTTCTAGACTGAAGCTCTTAAAATGATAGTGTATATATTAAATCGGGTGCCAACCAAGGTTGTTTCAAAAATGTTATTTGAGTTATTTAAATGTTAAATATATGCATTTTGGGATGTTCATATGAAATAAGAATTTATAATCCACAAAAGAAGAAATTGGACCTAAGGACCAAAAGTAAGTGTTTCATTGGATATGCTAAAAGGTCTAAAGGATATAGATTATATTATCCATCACATTACACTAAAATTGTTGAATCAATATGATGGGTCCCAGTCAAAGCCAAGAGAATAAATTCTCAGAATAAGAAGTTTTATGGTGTTATTTCAAAAATACCTTCTGCCGCAAATACAAAGGTATAAATAGGAGAGAAAATAAAACTAACTGGTCCTATTCTAAAGGCCTTCAACGGCACTTACGAGCATAAATAGGCAATATTTACTGCAACAATCCATAACAGCAAATTTGACTTATTAAACATGAGACTAACAACTAAAATATTTGCAATAAAAATAATCCAAAGCAGCAACTAATACAGGACTTAGTCCAAGTACTTCTTATTCTGGATAGGAATCCTCGAAGACCTTCGTGGTGGGGTTCTATCATTGCTTCCCCCATTTGAAGGAACCTTGTCCTCAAGGTTCAAATTTGGAAATCTGGATTGCAGCTCAGCAGAATTCTCCCACGTAGCATCATCCCGCGGCAAATGTTTCCACAGAACCAAACTTTCTTGTACAACCTTTGAACCCTGTTGAATCCACCTTGTATCCAAGACCACTGCTGGCTCCAACATGGCATCACCATCAACTAATATTTGAGGCAAAACATCAGACACAGGCAACTTATCTCCAATATGTTTTTTGAGAAACGAAACATGGAAGACAGGATGAATCTTAGAACCAGCAGGTAGCTTTAATTTGTAAGCCAATTGCCCAATTTTTTCTTCTACTGGGAAGGGCCCATAATAATGACTTGCAAGCTTTTGAAATGCTCTCTTGTAAACTGAATGTTGACGATAAGGCTGCAGCTTAAGGTAAACATGGTCACCAATTTGGAATTCAATATTCCTGCGTTTCGAATCAGCACACTGTTTCATTTGATTAGCAGCACGGGAAAGATGGAATTTCAGCTCCTGTAAGATTTCATCTCTAGTTTTCAAGGTCTGATCAACTTCATGAACAGGGGATTGACCAATTTCATACCGTGGCACCATAGGTGGAAGTCGGCCATACAAGACCATTGTTGGACCCCACACCCCACACCCCACCCTTAGGTGTTTGGGGGTTATACCCCGGCATGTGTTTGCTGGTTATACCGCGGTACCCAACACAAATTGGTATTGTCCTCTTTGGTCAAGGGTGAGGTCACGACTCGAACCCAAGACTTCAAGATTTTGTTGCATTCTAGCTGCACGCCTCTCACAATTGAGCCACCT
>JANVCL010000009.1:23682655-23694278 GCA_026546855.1 Erythroxylum incrassatum | reverse complement strand
TATACTTTAAATAATATTTATATGTATAAATAATTTTTATTACAAAATAAAATATAGTTAAAATTAAAAGTGTTTTTTATTTTTATGTTGTTAAACAGTTTACTGTACGAAGTTCTTTCAAAAAAGTTCTTTTTTAAATAACAGTCAACTGACTTCTCAGAAAAGCTTTATAAAAAAAGCTCTACTGATCTAAACTCTACTGATATAAATCCAACTAAATAGAGGTTAAGTCTTATTGGGTTTGAGCTGCATAAAACCCAATCGAAGTTGAATTAAATTTGATTAAATATGTTTTATTTTAAAATATTAAAAATAACATCATTATTTTGAAATTTTTGAGATTTGACTTAAATGTTAAAAAAAGTCCTAATCATCTCGGATCGAACTTATTAATTTAAAGTATAGCGGAACGAGGGCAAGCAGACTTTACCAAATTTAATCAAAATAATGTTATTTTATTTGAACGGATCTAAGTTAATATTTTAATCCTAAATTTGGTTTGATTTCATTAAGGCTTTATTATTTTAATAGTTCAATTGAGTTTGAAGTAATACCAAAGTGACGTCGTTTTTAATATAATTAGTCAAAACTTTGACATTAAATTTGAACTCAAATTGATTTGAACCAACTAGTCAAACCAATTTTGTAAGTAAAAGTAACCGGTAAAGTTATTTTTTTATAATCGAAAGTTGACGAGTTCGAATAATGGAATAATATTTTTATAAAATGTAACCAAAAGAGAGAGAGAGAGAGAGAGAGAGAGAGAGAATTGAGTACAAAATTAAGATCTTTCCTTAACATGACATAATAAAAGATTAGATCCTAGAGCTATTGTTGCCTCTTCAATCAAATTTTTTGAAGAATGGCAACATGCCTAATCTAAGACTAAAAATTATGGACCAACAGTAAGCAAGTGTTGATAGACCTGTTGTCTGTTAGTCAGGCCCAAATGTTGGAGCTGTAAGTGCAATTTTGATGCTGCAATTCAATATGATCAAGGACTGTATCATATGGCTTATTAATAAAAAAAAGTGAGAGATCAGTTTGTTAAATATCTATCAGGGTTTTTTATATCGAAATTATAATTCTCTTATTGTTGAAGCTATTGCATTCAAAGAAGTCTTAACTTAGTTGATACAATCTGACTTCACGTTAGTTGAGGTGGAAACAGATTGTCTTCAATTGGTGCAGAGATTTTATGGATCAAAAACCGACATCAATAAGTTGGGAGTGATACTGAAAGAATATAAATTAACAACATGTGTTTTTCAATCCTTTACGTTTAAATGAATTATAAGGCATGTAAATATTATAGTCCACTTGTTATCTAAATCAGCTTCTAGATATTCCAATAAGCTTAGTTGGAACATGCTACCTGATTTTTTGTTAGAAGCTCTAAATTGTGATAGATGTTTTGTTTCGGGAATTTCGACTCAATAAATAAATTCTTTTTCTTATAAAAAAAACGGTTCTTGACCAGACAAAACTCATCCACAGCGCTAGTGTCTGGACTAAGGTGCCGAAGAGTAAAGACCAAACAAATCCCTCGGAAGCACATCTGTTAATGCAATGTCTTGTTAGTGTTAAAAGACTTTCTTTTCTTTAAAGATTTATACTTTGAATGAGATCTTTATATTGCTACAAATAAATGGAGCCGTCCATTTCTGAGCAATCTTTGGATGCGTAAAAATCCAATTATAGTGTATATGTGCATATATACAATAGTGTGCCAACGACAAAAGCAAAGTCGTTGGATTATACATATACAAGAATCTGAAGGTGTGGATCAGGAGATGAGATTGAGATCATGGTCCTTATCATCAATAGTCAACAATCAAGAAGGAGATTACTTGTAAGATATATATGCTACGAAGGAAAATGGAAGGAAACGAGTTGGGTTTTTTGTTTGCATGCTCCGGGAGAGAGAGGACCAAACAAGCCCTTGTCAGGGTCTATCATTTAAGCTAACAGAAGAAGAAGAAGAAGAAGGACGTTGTTTCGAGACCCTAATTGTTGTTTGATTTCCTGATTTCTGTTTTCGAGGTTTACCAAGAGCAAGCTTTCTTTTCCTTGTTTCATTCTTTTTCAAAAATTTGTTGCTTCATCTATTGAAGTTGAGGACTGTTGCAAATTCTGCAGGTGTTGCTTCAGGTAAAAGATGAGTACTTTAGATGTAACTAGAGCAGAACTTGCTCTTGTAGTTTTGTATCTGAACAAGGCTGAAGCCAGAGACAAGATATGCAGGGCCATTCAATATGGTTCTAAATTTCTGAGTGACGGACAACCTGGTACCGCCCAAAACGTTGACAAATCGACAACCTTGGCTAGGAAAGTTTTCCGTCTTTTTAAGGTTACCTTGATTCCACTTTTTATGCTTTGCCTTAACAGATTTGTATCCTTCTATTCATTGGACACAACAGTTCTGCTTTTGGTTTCCAATGTAAAGATAGCATCGTCAGCTTGTGGATTTGGGTATCTGTTTTGTTGACAGATACTTAGAGTGCAAGTTGTTGATGAGGTTTACAATTCCAGTGTTCTGTCCCCTGGTTTTTCATATATACTTTGAAGGAAATAGGTTTAAATCTCATTCTGAGTGGTGTTTCTTTTTTCTACTGAACCTGTTGCTTGCAGTTTGTCAATGACTTGCATGCTCTAATTAGTCCGCTGCCCCAAGGAACTCCTCTACCACTTATTCTGTTGGGGAAGGTTTGGAACTGCATATGAAATGTTAATTCTGCTAATTGTTCTTCTCTTTTCCTGATGAACTTATCCGTCTGATGGTTCCTTTCAGTCAAAAAATGCTTTACTGTCAACCTTCTTATTCCTTGATCAAATCGTTTGGCTTGGTAGAACCGGCATCTACAAGGTATGGGAAGCTCATCTCTGTTCTGCAGTTTGTGTCATACAGATTCGGATGTTGGTGAAAAGTTGAGCCAATTAGATATTTTAAAGTTCTTTTCTTTCATTGATCTTATACAGAACAAAGAACGAACTGAACTGCTTGGTCGCATATCGCTTTACTGCTGGTTGGGATCCTCAGTATGCGCCACATTGGTTGAGGTACATAGTAATGTATTGTTGATTTAGAAATCGTATGATCTTTGATATATGTAATTCTGTGGAGGAGGACAAAGTGATTTTTCCATGGTAGGTGGGGGAACTCGGGAGGCTTTCTGCATCAATCAAGAAGTTAGAGAAGGAGCTTGAGAACAGTGATAAACATCAAGTATGTATACCTTATAGCATCTTTGGTGGGTCGACTATTATGATTACTCCCATTTCACATGTTACTTTATCAACTGACTGCAGAATGAGCATTACCGAGATAAACTCCAAAATTCGAATGAAAGGTCATTAGCTCTTGTGAAGGCGGCCATGGATATCGTGGTTGCGGTGGGGCTACTTCAGTTGACACCTAAGAAAGTTACTCCTCGTGTAACAGGAGCCTTTGGATTTGTCACCTCACTAATTTCTTGTTATCAGGTATATCTTCCATGCTTTATAGAATCCTTATCCTGATCCCTTGCATACTCATCATTTTTCACTAATGGTTAATAAAATGAAGAGAAACTAATAATGAACATGTAACAAGTGTGAGGAGTTTTGATCTGCTCATGGACATCTATGCACCTTGGAGCTTGTTTATTTATAGATTTCTGCTCATTGTTCTGCAGTTGCTTCCATCCCGGCCAAAGTCCAAGACAGCATGAAGATGAAACAGATATACTCAAAAAGTTCGTATGTCATTTAAATAATTGTTGTAAAACTCGTGAGATAAATAGCTGGTTGTGTATTTGACTGTCCCTGTTTATGGATTGTATATACTATGCATTATCAATCTCTTGTCTAATCGTATCGACATTTCCTCCAACTTTCATGGTGGAAGAGACAAGGGCATATGAATATTTGGTTGAGACAGCAATCATGAGAATAAAGGCTATCCATTAGAATTGGCAAAATGCCTTGCAAAGGTTCCAGTTTCACTCAATAGTTACACTCTCATAAACAGAAGCCATTACAATTTTTTGACTTGTTATTCTTTCAGAAAGCAGAAGAGCAGAATAGATAGTGACTTCAGTCAGCAAAATCAAATTCATCGTCCTCATCTGACTCGTCGTTCTCTCCATCCCAATCATATTCCTCAACCATAACCACTTGACCCCGAAGCATGTTCACAATCTGCTCCAAGTTCCCTGCTAACCTTGGCAGGGACACTTTCCGTAATCTACATGATTCCTCTTCAGGTAAGCTTGGTCCTGGATGGGTATAAGCCTGCGCTTGTAGCACAAATTTTCCAGATGGTTCAACTATTTCTGCACTAAAAGCAGGCCAGAATGACCGGCCGACGGCTTGCACGTGGCAGATGCTGTGATATCACAATCAAGACGTTAACACCAGAAGCTATATACAACAATGACAAGAACAGTTCTGCATTAGGTGAAAACTTGCACCATTTGGTACAGTAAGACTTTTTATCAAGAAGTAAATTTGGAAAATGAGAAAAAACACAGGCCTAGTTTTTCATCCATCAACCACATCTGACTGCATCTTTCTAATTTGGTATTTTGTTGAAAAGGCCTGTTATATTGTCCAGATGATAGTTGCAGTAAGTGTCGGATTAAACAAAAGAATAGAGTGAAGAACTAACCATATGTAGAACAAGCCATCTATATCTTGTCTTTGAACCCTACCCAATAGCTCAACCTGCAAAATTCCACCAATGCAAAGAGCTGGCTTTGGAAGTTCAAACCTCTGCAACCGATTCTCCTGTTCAAGAAGAAGAGATATGATAATCAGCACTTCTCTTGAGAAACAATGGAAAAAATATATGTGCTCCAACACATAATAGACAACAACCAGATAAGAACGTAGGTGAGAATGCAAGCAGAGATGCAAATTATAATCGGAGTTAGCAGTTGATAGCCTCCTGTGACGGTATAGCACAATTTAAACCAAAAATTTTGAAAAACAGAACACGTTGAGTTAACCTGAACCATCGGAAACTCTGGAGAAGTGTAAGTCCACACGTACTTGTCATCAGGACAACAATCTGGTTGCTCACCTACGGGATCCTGCACTGGAACTTTGACATGACCCATCCTAAAGCGCACAGCTTTAGCAGAATATATAGGATAACCCAACTGAAAATAAGCTGCAATCAGAAAAGAAACAAAAATTATGCTGCGTCAATAAAGGACAATTGAAAAGAACTCGGGAGATTAAAAAGACCATATGTCAAAAAGAACAAAGACTGATTCAAAAGAGTCCAAGAACCCAAAAACTTTGAAGACTAACCTCGAAAAGGATGTACACCGATCTCAGTGATCACACAAATATCAGAATCCAACTTATATATGAGTGTCTCGGGCACTGCAGGGTTACTTTGCCCTTTACTAGACCAGTACGAAGCTCTCCTTGCAACAATGTCCCTAGGTTCAAGAGTATTACGAATGCTCTCAAGTGGATAATTGTCAGTGCTGGAAGCACTTATTGCATCTGAAACGCACTCTGTAAGAGGAAACGATGAGAAACCTCGTGCAAGAAAGCTATAAGCTCTGTGTTCCCTCTCCAGGTTTTCCCATTCCATAAACTTGCTGCTACATCCAACTTCCAAAGATTTATTCAGACCACAGTTAGGCTCGGTGACACACACAACTCTGTCAAGGCAAGGGAACATTCTCAAGCATAGCTGCTTAGAAAGCCCATTTGCAACCACTGAACAGGACAAAGAATCCAATCAATCAAGCTCACTGAATTGAATAGCCAAATACAGCTCTGAATTTACATTGTCAAATGATCTAGAGGCAAAAGAAAGTAACAACTCACCAAAATGTCGCCAAGAACGAGAGACAGAACTGAGGCGGACAAGATCAGCTGGGTCTTCCAAACGAGTGAAGATCTTTAACGACACATCGTGGTCGAGGTAGTTCAGAAAGTCGACGGAGGTCTCCATTTGAAGGAACTGACTGACACAATTATCAAATTTCACTCTTTGTGAAGCCCGAAACCTAACTAGAATGTAAAAGAACTGTCAAGAACACAGATTACAAATCAGAACTCAAAAAGATTGAATTTTTCGAGAAAGAAAATCACTGCAGAACCGATTCCGTAGTTGAGAAAAAGACCAGCCAACCAAACAACCGTTGAGTTCAAAAAAGGAGGAGAATTTTCCCAGAAGTAAGACAGCAGCGAATTGCTTACCTTCTTGAACCACCGAAAGAGTGTCCAATTGCCCACAAAACTCCAAACCCTAGAGAGACAAAGATGAATCACATACCTATCCATGCACATCAATAGAGAGAGCAAATGGAAACAGAAGAAGCTAAGATGATCACCAGAGCGGAGACAAGGAGAGAGAGAGATGATGATGATGGCACCATTCAACTCACACCCATAATCCTTTTGTACATTGGCCCCTCAATTATTATTGTATTTTTCAAAAATATATATTATTTTAATTTTTTAATATTATTACTTGATGTCTACTTTTTAATTTTACGATTTAAATTTAATTTAAAATTAAGTCCAGTTAAATTTAAATACTTAAAAATTCAATTTAATTATAATTAAAATATTATTATTTAAAAATATAGTCAAAATATGTATATTTTATAATTAAATAAATTATGATTCCTTGACTAAGTAGTTTATCATCATTGGCTTATCTCATATTTGACAACCAACATTCCCTATTTTAGATAATTTCCTTTTATAATTAATTAAAATCCAAGTCGACCGTCTAAAATGTTGTTTTAATTTTACTTCCAAAAATCTGATGATATCATCAAAATAGTATCGTCTTAAAAACATTAAATTAAAATAACATTGTTTTAATACAGGTATTCAGTTTAAGCTTGACTTAGCGTTTAACCAATCTAAACTCAATCGGTTAACTTTTAATCAAGTTGAGTTGATCTAATTTTGTTTTTAAAGAAGGCGCCCAGATAATTAGATTAGTAAGATTCTTTAAATTTAATTTAAATGTAATACTTACATTTTAAAATCGGATCGGATCGACTGATTCAACCAAATTAACCTTGAACCGACTTAATTTTCGATTCAGTTTTTATTATTAATCGTTATGAATGAAAACCGACCATTTAATTCTAAATTTTGTAAAACTTTAAATACGATTCTTCTTCTTCACGATGGGACACCGGCATACTCATACGGTGAAATCTTCCCTAATATGCAAAATGTCATATGAGAGCCTAGCTCAATCCTTATTGTTGGGGCCAGGGCTTGCGGCTATAGACCCAAGTCTATGAGACCAGATATCGCTCGTTCCAAGCTCAACTCATTCTTACCTTTTTTTTTAATTAAAAATACAAAAATGACTTTATTTTGCTTATAAGAGTCAGTCTCAAGCCAAGTCGACCCTAAGCAGCCCCAACCTGAGCCCACAGGCCCAAGTCCTTGAGACCAGATATAGCTCGTTCTGAGCTCAACTCATTCTTACCTTTTTTATTAAAAATATAAAAATGACTTTATTTTGCTTATAAGAGTTAGTCTCAGGCCAAGCCGGCCCTAGGCAACCCTAGCCTGAGCCCACAGACCGAAGTGCATTAGACCAGATATAGTTTGTTCGGAGCTCAACTCATTCTTACCTGTTTTTTTATTAAAAATACAAAAATGACTTTCTTTTGCTTATAAGAGTCAGTCTAAGGCCAAACCGGCCCCAACCTGAGCCCAAGTCTTGCTCGAAAGCCCAAACCCAATTGCTATCTTATGACAACTTGGAATATATTTTAGGTAAATTTTAAAATTTAAAAAGGTAAAAGTTAATATAATCATATTCAATTTAAGTTGAATTTAATAACAAAGAAATTGTACATAATTATACTAACTAAAATTCATAATTGTAATTGTAACTATATAATATATAATCTTTATTAAATAGAGTGATTGACAAATATAACGAAATCAAACCTACGTAATCAACCAAAATTGGTCAACAGGTTTAGAGCCATGAAATTATGATGAAAGACCAGGAGCAAACATTGTACAACCAAAGAAAAATAACAAAAATGCTTGATATACTCATTCAATTTCAGGAATAAGTTCCATGAGTATGGTCCAAAAAAGTATGCTCGGTCTAGGTCGAAACTCGATTAATCTTGAAACTCGTAGTTAGGGTTTGATTAGATATGAGCAACTTGAAGTTTCATTAGTTAAGATTAAAGAGGCGTTTGGTTTACAAAGGATAATGAGAATGAATACAGTAAAGAATGGTAAAGAATATAATCATTATAATTATGATAGTTGGTTAAGATAAAGTAATGATTACCATTGTCATTGATAGTGGTTGGTATATTAAAAATATCGATAAATAAAAATTTATTAAAAATTTGTTTATATCAAAATTTAAATATATTTTAATTGATCATTTTTAATTTATGCACCTTAATTATAATAACAAAATGTTTAAAATAGAGCATATTGTGATTTTTCCTTTCCAATAGCTCTTAAAGAAAAAAATACTCTAGTATTTTCTTGCATCAACGTATCATTAGTTACATAATATCCTCAAAATATAGTTTAATCATCCAAAATATTGTGCAATTTATCAACACAATCATAATATCTACAATTTCATTGGTATAGTAAAATCAAGTAATATAGTTTAATACAATTTACATTCCTTTCTAATAATGCAAATGATGTTATATTTTAAGTAATTAATGAATAATATTTTAACTAATTAAATTGTAATTAATTAATTACATTTTAATTAATTACATCTTAAATATATTTTAATTAATTAGTTAATTAGATTTTATCTTAATTAATTTAATTGATTAATTATTTTTAATTAAATATATCTTAATTAATTACATTTTTATTATATTTAATTAACAATTAAAAAATATTAATATTGGTAGGAATCAAAACCATTCCTCCCATATATGGACTATTACCTAAAATTTAGGTATACAAATATTAGTCAATCAATCATAATAAATAGCCAATTATTACCATTCATTCCATTTTCATTGTTTTATTCTTATATTCCTTAACTAAACATGTCATAAATCTCATTATTTTTAAAATTTTAAGATTTTAGATCAAGTCAAGTAGTTCGATTCCGAACTTGGCCGGAAAAAAAAAACTCAAATCCGATACCAAATCTATTTAATTTAAATCAAACTTATTACTTTCGGGCTAAATCAGACAGCCAAATTCGAGCCAAAATGTCAGACAAGACTGAAGCTTCAAGCCAAGAATCGGAATCCAAACGTTAGAATCTGAAATTGAGGGGGGATCAAAATAAAAAAGCTTCAGATGACATGAGATGTATTAATCGGAACCTTTATCCAGAACAAAGTCATCGAAAAGGGTCACGAGTACAAGGTTCTTTAGATTCGGCAGTGTCAGACTCTGTTGGCTAACTGTCAGACACCCCCTTCTGGTTCTGTCGGTTAGCGTTGATGCGAGAAAGGAAGCTTTTCATTGGAACCAGGGGCCACTTTGGGCTGAAGATCCAGTCTTCAGTCCAAGGCCCAGAACCGAATCCGAAATCTTTTTTTAATATGTTTTTAATTTAAATCGGTTTTAATATTTTCTGTCATCCTTAATTTAATTTCTATTTTAATCAAAATCAAAATAAATCAAGAATAAGAAAACAAAATAATTATAACTGTTTGAGTTATTGCTAATTTAATATAGAATAAACCATAAATTATATAAATTAGGATATGAAATAACTTATAAAATGCTTAAATTAAATGAATCAATTAATCAAATTAAGTAATAATTATGATTATACTATTGTTACATAACTTATAAATTATAAGGGAATTACAATATATAATAATTTATAAACTATATAAGTTAAACCTATCGTAATATTAATCCAATCAACAAAGCTCAATATAAATTCCATTCAGGTGCGGGTCTGAGAAATCATAATATGAATCAAAAGATTAACTCGACTAATTAGAGACCAAAAGAATCCCACTTCACGCTTTAAAGGGTGTAATTGCTACTTTCCAATAGAGTTGACAATAAACTTAAATCTAACCTAAAATATTGTGATCAGACTTGAATTTGATTAGAGGTTGAAAGTTAAATTGGCTTAGATCAAATATGATTAAGTATATTTTATTTTAAAAAATAAAAAATGATATCATTTTTATTGAAATTTTCAAACTTTAAGTCGGGCAACTCGAGCTTGAACCTGACTTAAAAGTCTCAATTTTTTTAAAGCTTAAATTTAGCTTGAAGTCTAAGCAAATCAAACTCGTTGACTTTAGGTTTGACTAGACCAAGTAATTGAAGGTGACATTTAGGCCCGATCTGATCAATTGTTGAGTAGCTTTTGAGTGGCTACTCAAGCTTAACTCAGTCTGAGGCTCAATAATTATTATAAAAATAAAATTAAAAAATGGTTGAGTCAAGCTGCTTTGCTCGATCAGGCCTCGAGTTAGGTTCAAACCCTAGTAAAAGCTATTGGGCCTAAGTAGGTCTATTCTAAGTGATTGTCATCTCTATGAGCAATCTTTGATATTTCTACTTTCCATTGTGTTGGAGTGTAATTGAGTCATTGTCATCCCTACAAGCAATCCTTATTATTCCTACTTTTCGTTGTAATTGAAGTTTCTATATTAACTAACTAAAGGTTAGTTCTCACATGTGATTGGAGTGGCTAGAACAAAGTCGAGATCTAGACGTGGTCCTATTTCATCGGACCCACTGCAACCAAGTTATGGTTCGTTTGTCCTTTATCAACCAAAACCCGCTGTTTAAAGGAAAGTATATTTCAGCTTTCCAATATTGCTTCAATGTGTTAAAGTCAATATTCCTCTAAGTTGTTATGTTGGTCCACGCAATTTCCTTTTTTGATATAAAGAATTTGTAATTATTCATACGGATAATCTCTTTATTAATTATAAGTAAAATTCATAATTATTATTTTAATTTATATTAAATTAATTTTCTGAGATACACTAATAATTTTGGAATGTTTAATACATGATTTCAAGTCTAAGCCTATGTTTAGATGGACTTATATCAGTAGACTCTTTTGTCAGTAAAAGTTTTGTTTAGATGGACTTATATTTGTAGACTCCTTTCGTTAGTAAATTTTTTTTCTGAAGATTTTTTTAGAATAACTTTTTTAAAAATTCAGTTGATTGTTCGGTTGTCATTTAAATTTTTTTTAAAAAAAGCTTCATACAACAGACTACTTTACAACATAAAAATAAAAAGTATTTTTAATTTTAACTATATTTTATTTTATAATAAAATTATTTATTTATATAAATATTATTTAAAGCATAATAAACAATATGAAAAAGTACAATATATTAATTATTATATATTTTTAAACCATATGAAATATAACTGAAAATATATCTAACCAAATATTTTATATGGGGTATAACATAAGTAAAAATAATATTAAAACATATAAAAAAGTCAAATAATATTATATAAACCTCAAAATAAATATTCAAGTTGAGTAAATAGTTAAATACATAATAAACATGAAGGTAATTTGTAGATATTGTGAGAATTATGTGTAAAACGCAAGGACAAAAAGGATTAAAAATAGGTTCATTAAATTATATAAAATATCTACCCAAAAAATTTATTTGAGAGACTTTTTTAAAAAGCTCCAAAT
>JANVCL010000009.1:23655027-23665197 GCA_026546855.1 Erythroxylum incrassatum | reverse complement strand
TCATTCTGCATAGGCCGGCACTTGTTTTGGTCCTTTTCCTTATTGGGCCTTACCTTATAACATACTAGTTCATAACATCTGGGAAATGAACAAGTAGAGTTACTGCGTTTTCATCCTGTAATGGTGGTTCCACAGGCAAGGAAGTTGCTTTTACAGCCAGTAAGCTCTCAAAATCCTGTCATCAATAAGGGTTAAACAGATGGCTACATATTAATTGTACCAATCTTCCATACATTTTCCGCCACTTGTATGAAGCATTAACCAATATTATTGAACAATAAGCTAATTACACTAACAAAATTCAATAATTGTGGGGCGAGATAAAATCACATGAATAAAGATTTACAGTTTTAGTTATAAAATTTTACTGATTTAACACAGTGGACTTTGATTGATGACATGTATTAAAAATTCCACTTCCTAAATTCACCTATCCGATTGGCTCATATACTTTCTATAGTAACTAATTAACTGCCTCTTGTATTGTTTCTGGATTCTCCTTCTTTCAAGCAAGAAATTTCAACTTTATTAGAGACATTTGTTTCCTTTTCTCTTCAGCCGATAGCAATGCAAGATACTCATCATCCTTGAGGCAAAGTTTGAGAAGCTTTTTTTCAGAGAGAATACTATAACTGAATAGGGCAACTGAGGAGCAGGTGGTTAGAATCTGTTGCTGTCGTAGTGATTGCTACGCAACAAGTGAAGATGATGGTGAATAAGGTAAATCCTGTTAATTTCCTTCTGACTTCAGTAGTCAAAATGGTGAAAATGAAAATTAAAAAGTTATGTTCCATAGAAAAGAATCTAACTGAAGTTTTCCTCAGCAATTTGAGATCTATTTAACATCTAAAAGAAGTGATATTCAAGCCACGCCTGAAATGGAATAAAGGGAAAGGCTTCAACACAAAATGACTAACAGTCTCAAAAAAAGAAAAGAGGGACTAAAGTGAAGTAAATACTTGTCATAAAAAGTAAACTAACAGGCCTGGAGTTTCCATCAAGTGGCAAATGCCAGCTACTCACAATTTCAACAAACAAAAAGCCGTTGATTGTGATGACTGCCATTATTTACTGAGTGATATGCTAATGAATGTGCATCTTTTCAGCTCCAAAATAGTTCCTCGTAAATATGACAGCATTACAAACCTTCTGCTCGGCCTTATTGACTTTCTCAGCTCTTGCACTTGAACCATGAACTCTGATTTCCTTCTGGGCTTGATCACGCATTGCATTGTCTTGTTCCGCTGTCTGAATGCAGTTTTATGTTAAAGGAAGTCAAGGACCATCAATATGAGAATATACACTAAAACTCAAATGCAGAAACCTTTAAGGACAATGACAGTGCACGAGCAAGCTCCTCATCTTCCAAGTTCGATTGCCTTTGTGGAAGCCCGACACCAGATTCATCCTGCATCCATACCCTTGGTAAGGATTAAAGCTTGAGGAAGAAGTTGGTCAAAAGAGTATCATTATCTTCCCTGTACATTCAGAAAAACTACATTATTTATTATTAAGACCCCTGTTATCACCTGCTTTGAAGCCTCAATAGCAAGTCGAAACATTTCGTCTTCTGTATCAGATAAATGTGCACGATCATCCCTAGATACATGCTCACGAAATTCTGTATTTCCATCCCCAACAACAGGTCTAGGTGGTATATGCTGAAAGCTCCCATCATAACGATAGTTGACACCTCCTGCATGCTGTACCGGTTCATTACTGCTAGTTAAACTAGAAGTTCCAATTAGGTTGTACAGATTTCTTCTATAATTCGGATCTAGTAGTAACGAAGGCCTGAAACTTCTAAGAGCAGAAAGAATCGGTGAAATCCCACGTTGTTGAGCTTCCATTTGATTTGTCGAACTAAACAACAAACAAAAACACATAAAGAAAATTTTCTTAGTGACTTACTCGTCAAAGAAATTGGTAATTTTTTTTCAAGAATCAAATAAAGCATTTTACAAAGGCATGTCACGAGAACGTCTTTCTCCTTCACCAAAATGCGCGTTCAGAGCTTCATCAAGATTGCCCCCATGTTCCTTCTCAAACAAAAACAAAGGGAAAAAAAAAGAGAAAATGAGAAACAACAAAACCATAGAAAGATGAATAACACCAATTACCAAACCCAACCTACTTTCATATCAACAGCGCATGGAATTAAAACCTACCGAAGCTTACAACAATCAAACTCAAACCCTAAAAAGCAGCACAAGATTAGGAAAATGCAATGCACCTCCAGCTTCCGAAGCGCGACGGCCTGAGACTCGCCGGTCACTCCCATGAACGTCTCTATCGCTTCCCGAGTCGGTCTCGCCGCCATTGCAGAGTCAGGAAACAATTCCTTTTATCCTTTCTTTCTCGTTCGGTCGATCAGAGAAAGTATCAAACTTTCTTAAAAGCTATAAAATTTATAAACAGTTATTTGCGCGCCTTTACTCAACTTACGTGGTTTACTGAGAACTCGCCACGTGTACTTCTGGAACTGCCTTTGTCCTTTTGGTAAACGACACGCCGTATATATGGGGCCCAATTAAACATATTGACAAATATATCCCTGTACTCCTTTAAATTTTCATCTTTAGTCCAAATATGGTGTACTGATGCACACCACTCCTCCTCGGTGGATTGATCTCGTAATTCAGAAATCCCCAATTCAAAACCCTAACTCCCAAAATCTTCTGCGGTCAAGATGGAAGCAGACGACGACGTTTACGCCAACGGAGATGACGAGTCTAGCCGGAAGCCTGTTATTAGTGGCGAGCAGCTCGATATCGAAGCATACGCCGGACTTTACTTACGCGGGAAGAACGAAGATTACACGGCTACTTTTCATCGCCGACCACTGCGATAACCCATCGATGCAGATGGAAGCGTTGCGTATGGCCTACGACGAGATCAAGAAAGGTGAAAACACGCAGCTTTTTCGAGAAGTTGTGCAGAAGATTGATGGGCGATTAGGGCCCAAGTACTCGATGGATAGCGAGTGGTGCGAGATGGTTGATCGCAGAGCCGAACAGAGGAAGGAGAAACTTGAAACTGAGCTCAATGCCTACAGAGTAAAACTCCGACAATCAAAATTTAATCTTGGTTGGGTTTTGATTTGTTGTTTGAATTTGTCCTTGTTTGCTTTGGTTTGCCTTGAGTGCAGACGAATTTGATTAAGGACAGCATAAGAATGGGGTATAATGATTTTGGAGATTTTTACTATGCTCACGGTTTACTTGGGGATGCTTTTAAGAACTACGTTCGTACTCGTGATTATTGCACTACATCAAAGCATATAATCAATATGTGTACGAGAGCAATTCTTGTCAGCACTGAGATGGGTCAATTTACTCATGTTACAAGCTATGTTGGTAAAGCAGAACAAACACCTGAGGCTCTGGACCCTGTCACTGTTGCAAAACTACGTTGTGCTGCTGGATTAGCTCATTTGGTGTCTAAAAGGTACAAGCTTGCTGCCCGCAAGGTTCGTGACCTTATTTGCTTTCATGTTTCAATTTGTTCATTAGGCCGTTCCACCGGTTTCATGTTTTCTTTCTTCAATTTCGTTTGGATAGTGTTTCTTTGGAATTACACTGGCTTAGTAGAATATTTTATGAGAGATAGTGAAATAACTTGGTTGGACATTTGTTTGAGCTGAAGTCTGCTTAAATTATTTTAGAAATCAGCGCTAGTATTTGTTCATTCAATTGAGCATCACCCTATCTGCTTTTCCTCCACTGTTGCTGGAAATAGATAATCTACACCAAGGGGAAGTAAGCATAACTTCATCTTTATCATATTTTTTTCTCTTGGTGATATAACATGTTTGCATCTGTGCAGTTTCTTGAAGTGGTCCCGGAATTGGGAAATTCTTATAATGAGATTATTGCTCCTCAAGATGTTGCAATATATGGAGGACTTTGTGCACTTGCAAGTTTTGATCGCTCAGAGCTGAAGGTAATTTCATCATCAACTTCACCATCATGGTCGTAATCCTTTCATGCTAATCATATTTCTCAAAGGACTTCTCAATGTGCTCTTCTATTTTTGTTCTCAATTGTATTTACAGGCCAAAGTTATTGACAATCTCAACTTTCGTAATTTCTTGGAGTTGGTGCCTGAAGTGAGAGAACTTATTCATGACTTCTACTCAAGGTACCTTTTTATGATGTTTGATTGATCCCTTTTCTGTTGGTTATCGTTCTCTATATGTTGATCTTTGGAATATACTGTTTCAAGGTGGCAATAGGCATGATTTCCTATGGAGAAGTCAAATATAAAGCTAAAATTGGATAGATGGATCTAGATATATTGTTGCAGCTTCGAATCTATGTATTGTTAGATGGTAGAAAATTTTCTTGCCTAAGTTTTTCTTGGAGGTGACCACAAGCAATTGATCAGTTATCAATATATTTCAAATATGAAATAAAATGCAAGGGTATTCTGATTTTACACTATTTATCAGGGTCATCTGTACTGCAGATATTGTTGGTAAGTGAAGGAATTCTGTTTGGGTTATCTCTTTTGCACTTTTGTTTATGTTTCGTCATTTGTTTCCAACTATTGAAATGTGCCAATGATAAGATTTCTGGCATTATTGTCAACTTTTGGCTTATATATTCATATTTGACCTTTCATTTCTCATGAAATTCTTTAACAGCAGTGCAAGTTTTGTCAAAATTAAATCCCTTTTTCCAAATATACTGTCTCCGATGCAGCTGCTATGCTTCTTGCCTGGATTATCTGCAAATTCTCAAAGCCAACTTGTTACTTGACATCCATTTGCATGACCATGTTGAGATGCTGTATGATCAAATCCGCAATAAAGCTCTCATTCAGTATACACACCCATTTTTATGTGTTGATTTACGGATGATGGCTAATGCTTTCAAAACAAGTGTCTCTGGACTGGAGAAAGAACTTGAAGCCTTGATTACTGACAATCTAATACAGGTCAGTTTTTTCTGCCTACTTTTGTTTTCATTTTACTATATCTTGTGTGAAAGAACTTGCATGGAAGTTGGAAATCCAATCTTTTTCCTTTCCCCTTCTGTCATAGGAAAGATTCTTGAACAGAGTCTTGAGTGTACTTTATGTGCACGCATGAATCATATTCCAGCCTTTTGCTGTATGGAATTATTTCTTACATTAACCTAGGGTTGCCAACTACTATAGCTTTTAACAAATAATGATAACACTTGCAACACATTTGTAGGCTCGGATTGATTCGCATAGCAAAATTCTATATGCACGGCATGCAGATCAAAGGAATGCAACTTTTCAACGGGTTCTACAAACTGGAAGTGAATTTGAGAGGGATATGCGATCCATGCTTCTAAGGGCAAATCTTATCAAGCATGAATACATCATCAGAAATAAGAAACTTTGATTGTATGCTACAGCTGAGTGGTTAAACATGGCCAACATTCTTTTCATCAAGGTTTCTTGAGTTCCTGTTTATGGATACTCCGGTGGCAATGAAGCAGGAGTTCTTAAATCCTCAAACAAATTTAACAGCCTCTTAGTAAAACATTGGATGGTGAGGATTGTGGGAGACATATGCAACAATGGTTAGTTGTGCAGTTTGTGTTTGTATATACTTGGAATTTGCATGACAAGTTGCTGTAACCCATTCTTTTGTCATTATTCCTTATGTAAACCCATCTGTTAATTCAGAAACTTGATGGCATCTGAGAATGCAAAATCAATGAGGAATACTGTTGGCAATGAATCTGTGCTTTCTTTTTTCTTCAAATTTGAGTTTAAATGTAATTGAATATAATTTGATCTGCCGTTTTCAAGTTTTGAGTTGAGTTTAGATTTATTATTGTCAAAACATGAACGAACCCAAGTTCAAGTTAAGCATTTAAGTAACATTGCTTTGGTATATAGTTGGAATTTGGTTTATTAGAATTAACCAGTGTTTTGAAACTTTGACCGGTCATCAAACCGAAGGTCTTATTAGTTACCGGTTTGATCAGTTCGACCGGTTCAACCGGTGGTTGGTGTGACGTCATAATTATGCAATAATTATATTTAATTATATATAATATTAATAATATTGAAATAAAATAAAATAAAAAATGATCGAACCAGTGGTCGGACCGGTCCACCCGGTCAATTGACCGGTTTTCATTGGTTTAATTGAGAACCGATTTTTAGGGATAAATTGGATCGGATAGTCAACCAGTCACCAGTCGAATCGGTCAGACTGGCCTGTCTGGTTCGGTTTTCAAAACAATGGAATTAACCAAAGCATGAACTCTTATTTAACTTTCTCTTATTAACAATTAAGGTATTGTTTAGTATTATTTTTATTTTTCTGTCGTAGTTTTTAGTTATTATTTTTGTTTTCAGTTTATGTATTTTTACAATTATATATTAGATAAAGCTTAAAGATAATTATTTTAATTAAATAAGTTTATTTTAATTTCTTATATAATATTTATTAATAAATTATTTTGTTTTATTAAAATAAATAATTTATGAATTATACTTTATATTTATAAATTAATATTGATTTAAAATTAATTTTAATTATTAAATTAAATTTTATTTGAAATTTATATATATTTGAAGGTATATTAAATTTAAATATGTTTATTAATAATTTTTAATTTAATTTAATTGAAAATTAAATAAAATTATTAGGTAAAATTAAATTATTAATAATTTAAAAGTAAATTAAATTAGCCCCTTCTATTCTATCTTAAATTAAACATTATTTTTAAAAGCCTTCGTTTTACGACAGCTGTCTCCTACATTCCCTTACACATCCGTCACGGACCGGTAACACACTCACTCGGAAGAGTCCAACTCACTCAGAACTCGGCGTAGTACTTACTTCAATCCGCATCTCTCTCTGGTGGCGAGAAACACCAAGCTTCAATTTCGAACAATCCGATATCTTCAAACCTCTACCCTCACAAGACCACTCTTCACCTTAAATCCAACCAGAAAAGAAAAACAAGTGAAAAAACAGAGCATAACTTCACTTTTACTCTTTGATCCTTGCCAGCTATCGAAATGAGAAGTTGCTAAGATCTACATAACTGGGTCTTCACCAAGAAAGGAGGTGAAAAACGAGAAACGATGGGACACCAGAATCTGCCAGCATCGAATCGCAACCCAAGGCAGTGGAAGCTTTTGGACCTTGTGTCTGCTACTTTCTTCGGACTAGTGATTCTCTTCTTCCTTCTGGTCTTCACTCCGCTCGGCGACTCTCTCGCGGCCTCCGGTCGCCAAACACTGCTTCTCTCGACGTTGGATCCACGGCAGCGACAACGCTTGGTTGAACTGATCGAGGCTGGGCGTCATCCGCAGCCAATCGAAGCATGTGGTGCTGATTCTGTTGATCACATGCCGTGTGAAGATCCCAGACGCAATAGTCAGCTTAGCAGGGAAATGAATTTCTACAGAGAGCGTCACTGTCCGTTGCCCGACGAAACCCCTCTTTGCTTGATCCCTCCGCCCAATGGATATAGAATTCCTGTTCGTTGGCCCGAAAGTTTGCATAAAGTTTGTTCTTTCTCTGTAATTGGAACTGGGTTTTTTTAGGAATTTCTTTTTGGATTTTTAACCATGATTAGCCTAGTACCTTAACTTGTATGAAACTTCTGTATTTTGTTTGAGTATTAGGTTTCATCCCCCGAGTCTGCAGCTTTTAGTTTGGTCGCTGATCAGGTAGCCTGCTTCATTGTAGGTCTTTTGTTGAAATAAATTGCAAACTTAAGTCCTCAGAGCACGTCCTCTTCCCCATCTTATGCATAGCTTCATCGACTAGGTCTGTCCTGTAGGATCCCATTTCAGTGTGCCAGTAATTGATTGGTGGCATGAGATTAAATATATGAACAGTTAAAGGGATGCGTATATCCCCCAATCGAATGAAATCTGTTGTACACGTTCATTGATGCATGCATGCTTATGTTTAATGTCGTTAATATGCAGATTTGGCATTCAAACATGCCATATAACAAGATTGCAGACAGGAAAGGGCATCAGGGATGGATGAAAGAGGATGGAGATTACTTTATATTCCCTGGCGGTGGAACAATGTTTCCTGATGGAGCCGTACCATACATTCAAAAACTTGGACAGTATATTCCTATTAGTGGTGGAGTCATAAGGACTGCACTTGATATGGGATGTGGGGTAGGATTGGCTTTTATACATCATATTTGAGCTTTTAAATCCTGTTAGATGTGTGAAGTTCTTTAAGTTTAATCATCTTGCAGGTTGCTAGTTGGGGAGGGTATATGCTAAAAGAAGGGATTTTAACTATCTCTTTTGCACCAAGAGATTCTCACAAATCGCAAATACAATTTGCTTTGGAAAGGGGAATTCCAGCATTTGTTGCCATGCTTGGCACTCGCAGACTGCCATTTCCTGCATTCTCTTTCGACTTAGTGCACTGTTCCCGCTGTCTGATTCCTTTTACTGCATATAGTTAGTTCTCTGACCTGTTATCATTGTACTTGTACACTCCTGCTTCTGCTACTAGCTCTTACCAAGGAAGGAATTTGGATTTTGCAGATGCAACTTATTTCATTGAAGTGGATAGACTACTTCGTCCAGGAGGATACTTGGTCATATCTGGTCCACCTGTACAGTGGGCTAAACAGGACAAAGAATGGGCAGATCTCCAAGGTGTTGCAAGAGCATTATGTTATGAGCTGATTGCTGTGGATGGAAATACCGTCGTCTGGAAAAAACCCACTGGCGATTCATGCCTGCCTAACCAAAACGATTTCGGGCTTGCTTTGTGTGGCAAATCAGATGACCCGAGTCACGCATGGTAATTCTTAGTGATGGATCCTCAATTTGTGTAAACTTTTTGTAGCAACTTTGAAATACAAATTTTATTTTTCTCTTGTTTCAACTGCTCTGACATTAATTGCATTTGCTTTAGGTGCATAATTGGTAAATGCTTACAAAACTTTAGTAGAATTAGGTGAACTTGTTTCAACGGTGAATATTTTGTTTTTTTGTCTTACCCTTGGCTGTTGGGTGATGATTATTAGATGCTTTGCAGTCAGGGAAAAAGCATGAGTCTTTAAGCTAAGTTAGTTGTGTTGCAGGTACTACCAATTAAAGAAATGTGTGACTACAGCATCTTCCATCAAAGGAGAGTATGCTGTTAGTTCAATTCCAAAGTGGCCACATAGGCTAAACAAAGCTCCTTCGAGAGCAACACTCATAAAAAATGGAATTGATTTGTTTGAAGCTGACACAAGACGTTGGGCAAGGCGAGTGGCTTACTATAAGAACAATTTGAATGTGAAGCTTGGAACTTCAGCCATACACAATGTCATGGATATGAATGCATTTTTTGGCGGTTTTGCTGCAGCAATTATCTCTGACCCCGTGTGGGTGATGAATGTAGTTCCTGCTCAAAAGTTAGCCACTCTAGATGTTATTTACGACCGTGGCCTAATTGGAGTCTACCATGATTGGTAAGTTATTTCATTCGTAATCAGGAATGATTACAAACTGGAACTTATTGTTTGTACCTTTTGTCACTGTACTTTCATATATAACTTCACGAATCCATCTGAACGTGTATGGATTCCTTCCGTGAAGCTGAAAGCGGAGGGATTGTCCCCTCAATCCCCCTTACAAGTACTAATCGTTCCTACACGCGTTACTCCCTTTTTCTTGTTATCCCTGGCTTGTGATATTTCTGTAGGACCTTTGTGGTATAATCACTTCATAGAGATACTTTATTATGACGTGTGATTGAACTGGTGTTTGTAGGTGTGAGCCTTTCTCAACATATCCGCGGACGTACGATCTTATCCATGTAACCGGGATTGAATCGCTGATCAAAGGTCCCGGTGGCAGCAGGAACAGGTACTTGCTACAATTTTCTGGAGTTTAATTTTCTCATTGATGATATTAGGAGTAATGTTTTTGACCATACAAACCAGTGTTTTGAAAACCAGACCGAACCGGTCGGTCGGACCGGAGAACCGGTGAATCGGAGCATGAAATGGTTCAGTTTAGCCCGTATTTTTTTGTGAGTAATTGACTCGTTCATTTTGCGGTCGGACTGGTAAAAACCGTTGAACCGGTGAAAGAAAGAACCGGCCGGTCTATTTAAAATGTCTTGATTTTGATGATTTCAACTTGAATGAATATTATGATTAGTGATCTTTTTTTAATCTTTTTGATGAAATATGACTAGTG
>JANVCL010000009.1:23638950-23654863 GCA_026546855.1 Erythroxylum incrassatum | reverse complement strand
ATTCATACTATGTATCAAAATTCACATTTTTCATTATGCATATGCATTGTACATGAGACTCTCTTTTCATTTGTTATTTTGCTGTGACCGAGTGCCTAAACTGTCCCGTATCTATTAGATACCGGGCTCATTGATAACTGTTCCATATAGGGCTCATTAAACGTTGAGCCTGAGGCTCTGAATTACTTTCGAGCTCGAGGTTCTTTTTCACACATTAAGCTTGAAGCTCTGATCATTGGCTACTCTAGTCATAACTGCCTTTATATTTCATGCATTCATGAGATGAAATGTATCACTTATATTGCATGCACTTGTTTGATCACATTCACTTATCATCGGACCGTAATTCAGCATTCAACATATCGTTAAATATTCACTTATTATTTTACATGTAATGCACATTCCGAATACATTTGACAATCACATAAGTACACATATTTGTCGGTAAGTTTTAGCAAATTCATTAATAAATAGCAGTTTGGCTTGCGCTCGGTCTGAACTCTAAAGTGAATAGATCAAGATTGGTTTGACCTGAGCTTGGTCTAAAGTGAATAGATCGACATTGGTTTGACCGAATTTCATATAGAATTAGGATTTTGGCGAGAGTTTTGAGTGTAAAGCTTGACCTGATCTTTCTGATGTCTTGTTCAGAACAATATGGTTCTGAATGATCTACCTGAGTTTGAGTTCAAACTCGGACTGCAAGTTCATGGGGTCGGGTTGACCACGGGTTTGACTTATTGCTGTAGTTAGCCGCTTGCAGCGGTAATCTTTAAGGATAGGAGCGTGAAGCGCCGAAAAAACACCAGAGCTGAGGAGAGCTTTCACATGTAAAAGTCAATATGCTCACACTTCATCTCTCCTGTCCTGCCTGTTCCCATCCCACGGGACAATGATGTAAAAATGTTGTAAAAGCTTGAAGTGGACCCTACCATTTTTAAAGGATAATGTCAAAACATAAAATAAAATTGATAATGAAAAATAGAAGATATAAGAGAAAACTTTCCAAAATTGTAAATCTTAATAATAACCAGTTATCAAGTTATTTAATAGAAATTATCAAGTTTAAAAAATTATATCGAAAATTAAACGGATAAAATAGGGGTTTAAAATGTTCAACCGGTATTAGACTGTCATGTTTAAATTTTAATAAAATTAAATAATTTAAAATTTTATTGTAAAATTCATCCTTATTTATCAAAAAATCAAAGATTAATTAAGAAAATAATACTGTTAAATAAAAATTAATTAATTAATTTTAGTTTATAAAAGTTAATTAGTTTACGAAAACTATCAATTAATAAACTGATTGGTTTTTAACAATAATAAATTAAATCGAAAAGTTAAAAATGAAAAGTTAGTCGGTTCAAGATTTTTATTGTTAAACAGAACAAACGGTTCGATTTTTAAAACATTGGGAATTATCACATGTATATAAGTGTAAATTTTTTAAGGGGTGTAGTTTTGCAAAAACTACTATTCGGACGTGGTTGTTCTAACACAAACAAAAATAGAAAAATAAATAAATCAACATATGAAATTTGTTAACGAAGTTCGACACACTTTGTTTACGTCTGTGGGGCTTTCACTTAACTTAATTACTTTCACATGTGATATAACAATAGTTTTATTCAAGGCATTATAGAGCTGACTCACCAACTCTTGATATTATTCCTCGTCCTCATTACCCATGAAAGTAAATCATACCCAATAGTACAACTGTCTTGTACTAACCTCAACAGATAATTTTTTCAGCAATGTCTAATGATAATGATACGAAATAAACAACTTAAGTAATTAAACAATAAAAAACGTGAATAAGAACACTTGAAACAAGAATCAAACAACTTTCTTAATAATTACAGCTTCTTGAAAGAGAGATCGAAAAGTTGTTCACCAAGAAACATAAACATTTCTTAATCGAAACGTTGTAAACATTAGAGCTGCAAAATTCACGACGGTTGTTGGAATTTTTCCCACATCAACACCACTAGAAACTTACACAATCAACACTTAATCCATTCAACAAATATCACACTATCGACCAAAAATAACAGTTGCAACTTCTGAAATTTTCTCTTACCACAACTCACAATCAACAATCATAAAACTAACGTCGTGAACAATAAGACAACCACCAAAGATTCACACACACATCAGACAAACCCAACTACAAAAATCAACGCTTTCAAGCTGTTATATAGCCCACCTCAATAGACCTTCAAAGCACAAGAAAACACAGCTCTAAGAATTACACAAAATCAACAACTTTTCAGCCCATTATTATTGTGCAAAGATGGAGAACATGCAGCATTAACGACAACATAAGAAAAGAAAAGTAGAGTACACACACATCAACTTGGGGTGCGTGAAATCCCAATAGAAAAACAACTGCTCTCTTATCCAATAAGTAACAAAATTTATAAATAAAACACAACTCAAAAGTATGCACACGTGATTCACCCTACAATAGCTTGCAACAGATAGAGTTGTAGCTAAACACAATCTGTTGATAGAAATCATTGAAAAGCACATTGCATAATCAAGTTAAATTCTTAGAAAATAACCGTTATCACATCTCGTCTTGATTAGAATTTGAAACTTATCAAATTTATTTTGGAAGAGTCCCACAAAAACTCATATAAGTCTAATTATCAAATAATATCCAAAATAAATAATTAAGATATTATAATTTATATCTTTTTTATTAAACTGTGATAATATTTATTATTGGAGATCTGAAATAAGAACATCAGTAGCAAAAGAGGAAGGGACAGATCCCCACACCTCCCTATTAGATACAAAAAAAGTTGCTCGTGTAAGCACGTGAGCAAGCTCGTTCGCTGACCTTCGAATGAAAGTAATATTTGACCTGCCAATTGACAAAAGCAAGGCCTTACAATCCAAAATAATGTTACCAAAATAGTCTAATAATGTAGAGCTCGAATTCATTGCCTCACATAAAAGTTGAGATACACTCTCAGTTAACACATTAAACAAGTTGTGATCATTTAACCACGATAACGCTTACTTGAGAGCCAAGCCTTCAACGAACAAAGGATCAACAATCCCATCAAACTGCGTCGTAGCCCCTACCAACCAAATGTCATCACTATTTCTTATCACCCAACCACCCCAATCGCTTGCTCCTACTACATCCACAGACCCATCCAAATTACATTTAACGACTTGCCTCGGAGGTTTGTTCCACCTCTATTTCGCCCCCCCTCCCCCGAAGTTTCTATATTCACCACCAAACAAGAGGACCACTCTCGCCACATTCTTGATGCCGCTCGCAAGAGTTGGTCCTCTGATAAAAGCTTTTATCTCCAAACCGCACAGTTTCTTCTTTTCTAAATCCATATTTTAACAGAAAGAATATGTATGATTGTTTCATTTGATTTTAATTTTAACATTTTATTAAAATAATTAAAAATTTAGTAATTTTAAAATTTTAACCAGAATGTACGTTTTCTAAATAATACAATCATTTTAAATATAAATAAACTTATAAATATACATTTTTAATAAAAAAAATTGTTGATATTCACGTCTTCTTTGAAATGTGAATAACACATTTGCTTCAAAAAGGATGCTGTTGACAAAGGAAATAAATGAGAAGAGGGCAAGCGGCCAGCGGTCAGAAGCTGCAATCGTAAACAGCAAGCACAAGGCCCACCAACTGTTTGATTTTATGCTCGAGTGAGTTCAAGCATCGGAATCACGAAGAGTCTCTACAATTTTTAGTCTTAACATGAAAAAGAAAAGAAAAGAAAAGGGGTTTCTTGATATTTTTACAGAAAAAGTTCAGTTCTGGCTTAGATTAGATTCAAACCTAATGACAGTGAAAGGTCGTGTGTGGTTGTAGCCATGGGAACGCCAAACCCTCCCCCACCTCCCTTTCCTCTTCCTCCCTCTTGACACATACTTCACGAATTGGGTTCTCCGAGCTGTACACTTGGACTTTGTTCTTCATTAATGGAGGAGTTTCAGATGTTTGGAAATTGATAAAATTCAGGTATGTATTACGCACACACATAGACACATACCATCCATTTTTCGCTGAAAGTTTCAAGCGTGTTACTTTTGCCATTTCATGTTGGTACAAAGAGTTAGCCGATACAACAGTTACTACTAGTTTGGTTTCACGCAGTGTTTTGAAAACCGAACCGAACTGGTCGGTCAGACCAGAGAATCGGTGAATTGGAGCATGAAACGGTCAAGTTTAGCCTGTATTTTTTGTGAGTGATTGACTCGTTCATTTTGCGGTCGGACCGGTAAAAACCGTTGAACCGATGAAAGAAAGAACCAGCCGGTCTATTTAAAAAGCCTTGATTTTGATGATTTTAACTTGAATGAATATTATGATTAGTGATCTTTTTTTAATCTTTTTGATGAAATATGACTAGTGAGCTTTGTTATCTTATTTTGTGTTGTGTTTGACGATTTTTTTAAATGTATATTTTAAAGTTTAAATGTTTAAGTTTACAATTAGATAAATAAATAATTAAATAATATGTTTAAAAATTATCTTTTATATATAACATATAAAATAAAAATTTATATATTTATTAATCATCGGTTCAACCACGGTTGAATTCCGGTTGAACCATTAACCCTTGAATCAGTTGCTTCTCCGGTTTAATCACCGGTTCGATTTTTTAAACATTGATTGTAATATTGATTTCAGGAGTCCAAAAGTTTTATAAAACATTTTTATGGGAAAATACGAATAAAAAAGTCCATTAAATTGAATTGGTCAATGAGTTAAAAAATTGTGAGAATTCTTAATCTGAATTCATTTTTAAATGACTTATAATTAAAAAATATATTATTAAGTAAACTTATATTGATAAAGTATTAATTAGAATTAGTAATTGTATTTATCTATATGAAAGTTAATTAGAATAATTTTCATAACTAAAAAAGCTTACTTAAATATTATAAAATATTTAATTCAAACTTAAATTTTGATTATAAAAAAGTTAAGAACTAAATTATACTTTTTTCCCTTTTTCCTTTACTTTTTAACCTTTGCACATTAGATTAGATATGAAAACTTCTTATCATTTGTTATATTTTGATTTACCTTTGTGGTATTTTCTTCTTCAATTCTTTTAGAAATTAACTCTTCTTAAATAAAGTTTATTTCTATGCTAGTTTTGTAAAATAGTTATTAGCATGGCTTTAAAAGAATTTATTTTAAAAATATATAATTTTGGGATTCACATTTAAATAATAACCACCATCGAATTATTTCTTTTTTTTTAACAAAACCACCGTCGAATTATTAAAGTTCAACTTTTTGACTAATATAGATCCGATCTCATTTGGGTCAAGTAATCAGATTTTCATACTAATGCCTAAAATTTATAATCATATCAACTTACCATTTGCTTTTCATTTTTCCGTGGCATTGGATTCTGACAATGGCTACTTTTTTTTTTTTTTACAGGGTATCTAATTTAACATGATTGTTTCTAGATCATGATGTCGAAACATTAGACAAAGACACAGTTGGGTTGTTACCTCTGACAAATTGACCACAACTGTTAGTTAATCACGTGTCATCATGTCATGTCATGGGAGCATCTTCCTGGTGTTCATCATTACCAACACCTCTAATTGTTCGTGTCAGAGTCGATTGTATTGTGTTGTCTGTGAAAACAACTGAAACCTGAAAAAAAAGTTGGTAAAAGGAATACGCATCTGAAACCAAGCTAAACCACTTTCTGGTTTCTTCCTGCTTAGCATAGATACATTGAACAACTTTTTCTCCACTTTTAGATTTCCACTCACCAGAACTCCTGACCTCCATCAGACTTCTTTTTTTTTTTTGGGTTAAATTAGATTTCCACTCACCAGAACTCCTGACCTCCATCAGACTTTTTTTTTTTTGGGGTTAAATTTCAAGGTATCTTGCGTGAGTTCGAAGTGTATTTGTTGTTTCGAATTGATGTGCCTGCTGTGCTTGAATAAATTCTCATTATTTATTATAATAAATTAGATGGTTAGTATCTTAAAAACACAGCAGGACATAATAATTCGGAAGTTACAGATCTACTCCTACATACACAAGCAAGGTCAAACTCCTAACCTTGCTGAAGTGAAGACTAATCTCTTATCATTGGACTTCGATGTTCGGTGGTTTTATGAGACATTTATTAATTTAACTCGATGTTACACAATTGGAATAAAGTTTCAATAAGATAAGTAATTTAAAGTTTAAAATGATGGATTAATATTATACTATTATAAAATTGTTAAAAATTAAATAAAACTGAAATTTGTGAAAAAAATTATAAAAATTTAAAATTTAATTGAAAATATGATTGTTAAATAAAGAATTTATTGTTTTATTTTAGTTTATCAAAACTAATTAGCTTACAAAATTTAGCTAATTAATTAATAAACTAACAACGATAATTATCAAACTGAAAAATTGTCAGTTCGAGAATTTTACTATTAAACCAGTCGAACTGATTTAGTTTTAAAACGTTGGTTTAAATTACAATTTTTTGATATATAGATAACTTAATTTAGAGAATAAGGTATATAACACCCTCCTACTAAATTTGGAACATTAGAAGGATACTTTGTTCCCTAATTTTTTTATTTGGTATTTATAAAATAGGTCTATGAAATAATAGGCCTTATGTTATATACTTCAAACCTTATCACTTGTACCTAATTGTAGAGGATCTATTTAGCATTTACTGTAATCTTTTGGAAATTGATTATTAAACTAAAATATATGAATAATTGCGATGACTTGATGATAATCAATCGCCGGCTTGATTAATTAAGTCATTAATGGATTGAACTCTTCTCGATTTATATATATGGTTAGATTTAAGTAGATAGTGTCTTGAGATTTATATTCTTTAAAACCTATACATTATTCTAAATAATCAATCATGATGTAGTGAATATGAGAAGAATCTTCAATACATAATAAAGCATATTTTGATCTTGAGAAATCAAACAATTTAAAAACCCTCAACTCCAAATTCGTTTCTTCAAATCAATCAATGTTCCAACCACTCTTTAGATATTTATTTCCTACTGTTCTTTTAGATGGTTTAAGAGCACAGCCAGCCTGAGGGAAATTTGACTTTCATCTTTATTTCATCATTCTAAACAAGACCTTCACTGGTCATGAACAGCTTTTTTGGTCACCAAACTACGACTATGTAATTCATAGAAAACTTCCAGATGCACACTGTATGTAACTTTGTGAATTTATACATATATGGATACTGCAAAAACATAATTTGGTGAGTTCTTTTTCTTTCACCATCTCCATTTACATAGTCACAGTATTTGAAGCAATCACTTCCTGCACGCGAATTTCTGTTTAATTCGATCGCGAGGACCGTCAAAACCGAACACCACATGGATGATGCCTGAACCAACACGAACTGTAGATTCGTCGATCTGTTTCATGTTTGGAACTTCCCGGCGCGATTATAGTGAGACCCTGACACAAAATTGGATTTTTCCTTGCAGAACCCAAGCAGAAATCGTCTCTTCTCGGGATACGTAAATTCTCTGGTAAAGTAACAATGTCCTGCGAATCCAGAGGTTGGTTGTGGTTTATGGGCTCTACTCATACTCCACAACCCAGACCTCTTGCTTCTGATCCTTTCATGATTCTCAACCTCTTGCAAGATGACATAAACATACTGCAAAAATACGTGAAACCCTCGTGAGTACTACTGAGAAATATGTTTTAAAAATAATACAGATACATGAGTTTTTTAGAGAATTGAAGCTATGGACATGGAAGAAACTTACTCCCATGGAACATCTCCAACAAGCATCCAGTCACCATCTTTGTCCTCATAAGTAGGAACATATTCTGATCCTTTGTAACCTTCACTCTCTGAGTACTCACCTGGCAAGGTTCCAAAACAAGATCTTTAGGACCACCGTAGCATCAAGTACCACAGAGGCAAGCAACAGACAAATAATAAGACATACTTGTCGATATCAACTAATTATTACCTATCGTGAGCTTGAACATGTTCTCCAGGGCTTTTAGGAGCTCTGGATATCCCTTATAAACTTTAAGGTCTATCTTTCTTAGGTATGGAGCACCATCCATACTTACTTTCACGTAAATCCCAGACGCATCAGGTTCAACCTTCTTCGGTTGCAGGTTATTTTTCCTGTACGACCGAAGTGGAGGCCAACCCACAAGCTGTGCCCTGATTATAACAAGCACATCGAAGGATTTGAGTATTTTAGATAATCCCAAAATTGTTGACAACAAAAATAAAGAAAAAAACTGCGTAAGACATACTTGGGAGCAGGCAGGGTTTCATGGTTGACGTGTTGAGAATCAGATTTACCCTTAGGTCTATTTTCATCAGCTGGCAACGGCCGCTTATTGTTTCTAACGGTAGAAAACGCCTGCTCTTCATTTCCGTCCGTACCTGGCAACCCTAGTCTAAGCTCCGTTGCCTTGAGGTTTAGATCGTTCTCGTATGCAGCAGCACGTTCCATATCGCAATAACAATGTTCTGAACCAAACCCAGAAATAGAAGATCCTCGGGGAAGAGATTGGTCCTGAACTTAGAGAAAGTTTTGAAGAGATATAGAGATGTACGAATACAAAAGAAAGAAGTGAGTGTTCTGTAGAGACCCTTTCTATTTCTATATATCAAAGGGGGAATGGGGATTCTTAAAAGAGTATGAATGCATGACTTAAGGACAAAGGCAAGCTCAGGTGTCGGTAGCTATAGCAGCACAATAGAGGCAACCTGTTGATGCACTTAGGGGACAAGAGTGGGACAAGGCACAGCCGCCCATATGGAAGACTTTTATGGAGGGACGGTTATGATGGGTTTGAGGAGTGAAATCAGGGGCGTTAGTTGCCTGGTATGGGAAGCATACCCATGTGGGCAGTGGGTCCTGCATGACTGTTGGGTATGGGCATGGCATGGCCATGTGGGACAAGAATTTTGGCAGTGACTGTGACTGTGAGTGGTTTTTAATTATATAATTTGGTGGGCTTAGAGAGATGCGGGGTTTACACTTTACATTACAGGCGGAGAGTGAATGGAGATGGCATGTGGATATGATATGTTCAGCTCCTCAGTTATTCCCTTTTTATTAAAAATAAATAAAGATAATAAAAAATTACATACACTCTCGAGACCAATCTATTCATCTAACATGGTCTCTTTAATTCGTTCTTTTTTTTCTTAAAATGGGTAAATTTTGTAATTATTAAGGATTAAGGTTTTATTAAATAAATTGTTGGGTGTTAATAATAATCAACAAAATACTTATTTGTTAATAATTCAAATTCAACGCTTATAATTCAATGTATCTAGCTCTTAAGTGATAATTATTTATTAAGTTTGGAAGAAACTTTAATATTTGGATAAAATACTTTAACAAGAGGGGTATCCCTAAAAAAATGAACTACTGTACATTGGTATTATCTACAACCCCTATGGAATTGTATGAGGTTCTTCCTCAATGTTTTAACGAGAATGAGATTGTTGAGTTGTAAAGCTTACACCTATTATTGATAGTTCAAGAGGAGTCTAGATCTTTTGTCTAAGATTGATAGTTCAAGAAGAATCTAGATCTTGTGTCCAATATTATAGTGTTTTATTGTGTCCAATAAATCTCAGTTATTTATTTATGTAAATTTCGCATGGGTCCTATAAAATAAATAACTAAAATTTCATAAGACAGAATAAAACAGAGTAATATTGGATAAAAAATCTTGTCTCGTTTAAGAGTAGGTAATTGAATTGAAAAGTATAACGGGTTTTCTTTGGATGTCTATTTAAAGAACTATTTGAAAAGGTATCCAAGAATTCAGAGGAACTAAGTTACAAAAAATTAGTTATTTTTAATTTTTTCCTTTCTTTCTTTATATTATTTTCTTTTACTATTTTGAGTGCTCTAGTTAAATTTCATGAAATCGATCATAATTGAAAATTATATCTGTTTATTGTTTGTTAAAGTGCTCAGAAGAGGTCTTAATTTATAAAAGCTTAATTTAACCACACTTTCAAGTGTCATTTTAAATGGAATTGTAAATATAATTAAAAAATTTATCATCCTGTTCATAGAAAGCATATTATATATATGTGTGCGTGTGTTATTAAGATATCTGAAAATTTTTATGTTACTATAAAATTATAAAATATGACTAAATTGTTAATTCATGTAATTATTCAATGATGGAAATGCATTATAAAATATAACTTATTTATCATTCTCTGTTAATTATTTTAAAAATGAAGTTATGAAATAATTAAAAATTAATGTTCTTAAATATATATATTTTTTGAAACAGAAGAATCTGTAGTTGTTATCATTTAAATGCGCACTGAGTAAATTTTCAGATTGACAAAATAGCTCACAAATCAAGCTAATTGGGTACTTCACATTAGGCAAGTCCTGTACGACAAGCTCAATTGAGATAGCGTAAACAGAGGAATTCGAACATATAACCTTTTGATTTCATGTCCCTCTACTCTACTAACTCAACCACTCCTTATGGGCTCTTAAATGATTTCTTACAAGTTTATAAGAATACTTATGTTCTTACCACTTTAATATGATTCATATCGTTATTATATATTTCTCTTCAACAATTTTTCTTTAGTAACGGTTGAATCTCAATCAAAACTCAAGATTGAAAATAATTTATTTAATAATTGCGAATTCTAATGTATGTCAGCCACGGAACGATATTACTGCTTCAAAAGGAGATCCTGTATGCAGCAGCGCTTTGTAGGTTGAGTAATTCCAAAGTCTCATTTTTGTTCAGTCAAATCAAAACTACTCTATGGTATTTACGTAAGAAGCCATTATAGATTAAACTATTTCTCTTTCAATCCTATTTTCAGCTCTTTTTTTTGTAGAAAAAATAAAATAATTAGTACAAAATATCTGAACCTTAAACTATAAGGATTATTTTCTAAATGTTCTTTAGATAAAAACATCATGGTAAGAGCATCCAATGTACTAGCGGAGAGAGAGAGAAATATATATATATATATATATATCGAGTGACAGCGAGAGCGTGGTGAAACAATGGGCATGAGGATTGGCGTGTCCACTGGTATAGCGACACGTACAGAGTTACATGTCGCTAACATCCACGCGCCCACCAACTCCCAGCTCTTGGATTACGAACATAAGGGCCCATTTCGCTCGTGCGCCTTCCCAACTTTTTCTGCAATTATTTCTCTCGAGTCCTTTCACCTAATCTCTGTTTCTTGTCCAATCACATTAATATTTTATATATATATTCTTTCACTTCCTATTATTAATTTAATTTTTATTTTAAGCAACAAATAAAATAGTTTTATTATTTTTATCATTTTATATCACATACCAAAATGCAATACTATGTTGAAGATCTTTTTTTTAAGAGGGAAAAAATAAAAATTACATAATAAGATAGAAAGAAACAGATTCCTGATATATCCTCTATTAGGATAAAGTGACACCTAATAAATGTATTATTTAAATAAGTGATTCTTCACTTAAAATGTTTCGTATAGTTTGCTAATCAGTCAGTACATTTGTTACTCTTGTAATAGATATGTCGATATAAAACAGTTCCGACTTTCAAGTAAACAATTTACGAATTCCTTGAACTATAAAATTAGAAATTATCAATCATCTTGCCGAGAAATAAAGAAGGTTGATCGTTACTATCAAATCCATGTTATCTGTAATAACAAAAGTCTCATCTTTATCATTGCTCCTAACTTCAATATCAGATTGGATAATTCTCCCTGTCCGATTTTTATAGACTTTCTCTCTTGTCCTCGCAAATCAATTCTGTTACTCTCTCCTTTGCTTAAAACTTCAATTCCTCTTATTTTTCGTATCATGGAGTATCCTTTGTATGCAAAAAAAAAAACCACAAGTCTTGTTTCTCAACTAAGCTACTATCTTCTCTAAGTTTAATTTGAAAGCAAAATTTTGGTAATTAGGTGTTAACATCCTGAAAAAATACAAAACAACCTTCTACATACTAGAGTCTTTGTATCAAAATAATGAAAATATAGAGGGATTTTAAGAGCTGTAAGAACAATGCGGAGATAGTAAAACAAACTCTTTCCAACAATGAGAATAATGTCATCCATTGTCTTAAGAGGAGTCTTTGTAATAGGTGGAAATGACTTGTTTTTTTACATACAAAGGATACCCCATGATAGGAAGAAGAAGAGGGACCAATGCCCAATACCAATGGACATTAATATTATTTGGACTTAAAGTTGTCCTTTCACTATTTCAACTTCAACGAGCCATGACTGAAATCTATGAGCTCTTTGTCTCTAATACTTTAGTCTACATTGATGATTCTATGTTTCAAGATCTTAAACTTTAAACCATAAACTCTAAACCCTAAATTTCAAAATCCTAAATCCTAAAAAAATGTATATAGTTAATAAATTATGAAATATATATAAGTATTTCATAAATTAAATAATCTAAAAAAATCACTTAATTCAAAATTAAATGATATTTTTGAATAAATTAATTAATATTAATAAATTTAATACTTCTTATTCTTCAAATTGATTAATATTATGAATTTTAAATGAAACATGATTTGTGGTAGATAATTCTTCACCTCTTGGTTGGTCCACCTTAAGGAGCATAAAATTTATTAATTTGAATTAAAATACTATTAATTGTTAGATATCTAATAATCAAGGATACTAAAAAAACTGAGGCTCTTTGCTTTTGCTTGGAAGTTGGAACTGGTAATATAAGGAAATAACTGTTTCTTCTTCGAAATTTGAGAAGACGCTTAGCAGAACTTTGCTTAAAAGCAAACTTGACCTTCATGTTTGTCACGGGCCTCTCCGATTTATAATTTTAATACATTTATACTTTATAGGAACTACACGATTATGATCCATTTTAGCATCAGCGTATATATGATAAGATGAAGCCAATGGTTTTCAGATGCTTCTATGAGCATTTTTATTTTCTGAAGTAAATATTTTTCAGAAACATTATTTAATTCGTTTGCAATCATCATAAAATCTGGTATTGTACCCAAATTCTTATTTTCAGGCATCCGGACACTGCTTCAAAACCAAACTATACAGTCCAACAGAGGTCTTTTTAATAACTTAGCCCAACTTAAATTTTATCTCCAAACTCTTAGTTCTGTGCCCTCAACAGAAACCATTACAGGCCATCAGTCTATATATATATAGCAACATTGTATCATATGAGTTATATTGATTTAGCTTCAAGTTACTCAGATGAGGCTTTGATGTCCTCGCAGGAATGCTTACACCCCCTTGTTCTTCTTCAAAACATTATCACCTTCTGAGAAACTTGCCAAAGTTAGCAGAATTCTGTGGCTAGCGACCCACTAATTCATATTGAATGTACATTAACGTCCAATATTAAATATTGAAAGTTGGCTGTTAGTTTGCAATGCTTGTGGTGATCAAAGCTTGAGTTTGGCAGTCGCTGGAGTCTATCAAGAACAGCGATGTTTGTACAGATTTTGGTCTATTCCCTAATGTCATATGATCCACTCAAATATACTCCAGGTTATATATATAAATATATATACACAATAATATATACTCTGACCATGATACGACCCGTCAATGGAGGCCAAAACATTATCGTCTTAGTTGCCATTTGCAGGTCCGTGAGCTTTGACCAAGTATTTTGACGTGGACCGCTCGACCTTGGTGGTGCACACGGCTCCTCAGTTAACTATGTCTGGTTCCATCTCAGTAGACGTGTGGCACTGATGAACCGCAAGATCTACTTTTCTAGAATTAAAACTGTTAAAGCATGTCCCTTGTGTTTCTAGTCTATCCTAAAGAGAGACTTTGGAATGATCAGATTTTGAACATTCAGCTTTTCAATATTGAACATAACAACAGTACTGTGATTGCTGTTGCAATGCTCAAAACCCCAATCTCATACAGAAATAATAATGCATGCAACAGTGCAAGAATCCTAAGCTTGGTAAGGTATCTGCATAGTTCCTCCAGCTTTTGATAATACAATTATTCAGAGACATGGAGATCCTTATGCAGGAGTGCACAGCCTGGAATGTTTGAAACAGTTTCTTTTAGGACAAGGTACCTTGCTTAGTTAATGTCATACCAGTACAGTGCTTTAACTTTAGATCTCATACGAATACTATCATCCTTAAAAATTGAGACGGATTCAGAAACATACTGTGCCGACGTTAGTTGAACATTAAGTTCGTGTATATTATAGACTCCCTCCATTTAATGCCTAAGAAGGAAACACGAACAAGATGACAAGGTACGTATACGACTTAGCTAGGTTAGATGTATATACGTTGTGGTCCTAGACAATGCCAAGTGCCAACTCACAGAAAAAACGATCCAACTCATTAATTAGATGTCCCTTTCCTCAAAAGGGAGGTGTGAGCATGTAGACGGATAAGGTAATAAAGACGAATTTTCGTATTGCATTAAATCTGTGCGCGTTTTGTTTATTTCAAGCCCTGTCTATTCTTCGATTAAAGGATAATTATTTCTCTTTTTTATATTTTCTTTTTTGTGTGGCATTTTCTGTAACTTATGATTGGATGAATCTGTTCTTAATTGACATCTATTTTACCTGATCAAAGTCTAAAATTTGCCTTAAAACGTAAGTGAATGGAGCACAGTACATAGCTTAAACGATTAATACTCTCGAAAGTACTCTAGCTTTAACTGGCTTGTACTTCTTTTGTTAAATTTTCAGATCTTTCTAGTTCAAATCATCTCCTTGTAATAATAATAAAAACGTAATCATACAGCTGAATATACATTTTACTTCCGTAATTAGACGTCAAATTAATATTGGGTTTTCTTCTAATGGGTCGTCTCTTGTCCAAAATAGATATATGTATGTAGCTTATATCTAGCAATATAGGAAGGAACTCAAGGATATACACAAGAAAGGAACTACAGGGTTTTCCTTCTTCTGGGTCGAGTGTCTCGTTCTTTGTCTGTAATGCGCAATTTCATGTCGCTTCTTCGGTATCAAAAAGGAACAAAAGGGTCAAAGATAAAGGGAACCTAACTTCATTAATAATCAGATTATCGGACAATATTCAACACAGTTTTCATAAAATTTACTGGTTCTGAAATTAATACAATGGTTTTGCACTCACAAAATCCTAGAATTAATCTTAAAGATTTTATTAAATCATCGTATTTCTATTATGAATATAAGGTTTCGGTAGATTTATAGTATTTTATTGTTATAAACATGGATTATTAAATAATGGCATATTTAAATATTATTCTTTAATTCCAGAAAATTGTATTTTCAAATCTTATAAAAACAAATTTACCTATAATGTTCAACAAATATTAACTAGTCTTAAGTCCCTAAATGTTATTCAATAAGCAATTCGTTTAACCTAAGACTCTATTTTTTGATCTTAATAATATGATTTGTTAAAAGTTACTCCATGAAAATTTTGAGGGGATAATTTGAAATAAAAAAAAAGATCAAATTCTAGAGATATTTTAAAGAAGAAATTAATTTAATTATTATTATTTAATGGTTATTAGTGAGTACTTTTAAAATAAAAAATTTATTTTATAAAAATAATTTTTGTTATTTATAATAATAATAAATAATAATTTGGAAGACCAATCAAAATTTTTTCTTTAATTTGCTCCCAACGAAAATTCTCAGGCCAGCTCCCCTTTCGAAAAAGACAAGATCCTCTGTCTTATTTTGTCTTATAAAATTTCATCCATTTTTTTTGGGACTCACATAAGAACTATGCAGGATTCACATAAATAAATGACTGAAATTTATTGGACATAATAAGACACCATAGTATTAAACAAAAAATCTGTACTCCATTTAAAGACGGATACGACACTTTTACTAAAATTTAGGTTCCGTATTTCAATGC
>JANVCL010000009.1:23619873-23634592 GCA_026546855.1 Erythroxylum incrassatum | reverse complement strand
TCACAAGTCCAAATGATCTTATCCGGTGTAGGGTGAATGCTCAAGGGGATACCTAAGATAGCCTGCAAATCATCAATACTGAAATAAGACAGCAACGTCGCAGGGTCCCACCGCCTCTCCCCGGGGATGAATAGGTCACAAACCCGCATAGCATCATGAATGGCCAGAGGACCGTCGTCTGGATGGAAATCACCAGCCTTTGGGATCCAGGGATCCCGATTGACAAAGATATGTTGGCCATCCCCAACCCTCCACCTTACCCCTCTTAACAACACTTTTTGGGTAAACAATACACTCTTCCAAACAAAACTATAGTTAGTACCCAACTGGGCTGTCAAGAAGTCCCCACGAGGGAAATATTTAGCTTTGAGAACTTGATACAAAAGAGTGTTAGTGTCAACAGTAAGTCTCCACCCTTGTTTCCCCAAAAGAGCAATGTTAAAACACCGGAGGTCGCGAAAACCCATACCTCCCCTCGACTTCTCACAACACATACGATCCCAAGACAACCAATTAATACCCCTACTACCGTCCCGACATCCTCCCCACCAAAATTTATTCATCAGAACTTGGAGCTCAGAACAAGTAGCAGCAGGGAGAAGAAAGACAGTCATGCAGTAAGTAGGGATAGCCTGAATGACCGCCTTGATTAAGATCTCCCTACCCGCCCGTGATAGGAAACGGTTGTTCCAATTATTGATATGCTTCCAGATCCGGTCCTTAAGAAAAGAGAAAATCTGTCGCTTGCTACGGCCAATGAGAGAAGGTAAGCCCAAATAAGGACTACCACCCAGAGGTAAGTGCACTCCAAGTCAAACTGAATGTTGTTTTGACTTTTAATCAACTTTGAATTCGATATTTTAATTTTAGGTTACATGGATGGGATAACCATTCTTAGAGTATTAAGCTTTCGAGATTTTTTCAATTCGATATCTAAGATTTTAAAGCTTCAAAGGAATGGTCGAGTTGGTGAAGTGGAGTGTATAAGACTAAAATGTCTTGTATTCAAATTCTCCTACTTACACTCTTTCAATCGAGTCTGTCATACAGGACTTTTGCCTAGTGTGAAGTTTCCGATTGACGTGATTTGCAGGCTATCGCTTCAATTCGTAAGTTTATCTAGTGCATATTTAAAGGATAGTGAATGTGAGTTTCCCCGTTTTAAATAAATAAATAAATACTCTAAGGTTTTAAAATTTTAAATCGAGTGACTAACCCTTTAAAATTTTAACAATTCAATTCAAAATATTAGTTTCGTTATTAATTTACTGATTTGACTAACAAAATCTTTGTTGTTTAAGACATGTAAACGTCTACCCGAAAAAGATAGTTGTCATGGTTAGACTAAAGTAAAAAGTATCTTTTTAGATGGACGCATATATATTATAAATAACAAAGATTTCGTTAATTAAATCAACAAATTAGTAGTAGATCTAACATTTTTTTAACTACATTGTTTTTCTGTTTTTAATTTTTGTTTTTTAAATAAAAACAAAAACTTGTTTAGTTGTTAATATCAACTTATATTTTTGTTACTGAAGATAATTATATATTAGATACAACTTAAAGATAAAATATTTTTAGTTTATATATCTTATATAATATTTATTAGCAAATTATCAATAAAATTAGTTTATTTTATTAAAATAAAATTTAAATTTAAATTTATTTAATAATAATTATTAAATTAATCTAAATTAATTTAATTATAAAATTAAATAAATTATTAAATTAAATTAAATTAATCATAATTTTAATTAATTAAATATATAATATAAAATTAAATTATTCATAATTCTTATTAATAATTAATATATCAAATAATAAAAAATGTTTTTAATTGTTACTAAACTAGAATAAAAACTAAAAACAGAAAATAAAAATTACTTTTATATTTTTTGTAAATTTGGAAAACAACGAGAAATCAAAATAAAAAATAAAAATAGTTATTTAATTAAAAAATTCAATATTAAATTAAAAATTTTAAGAAGGTTGCTTTACGTTTTAGGCTTCAAATCTTTTTTGATTTTTTTTTCTACGAGGTGTCTTAGAAGAGTCTCAACCATGGTTTTGAAAACTGGACTGGACCGGCCGGTTCGACCGATTCACCCCTAAAAATTAGTTCTCAATTGAACCAGTGAGAACCGGTCAAAACAGGTCAATTGACCGGTCGGACCGGTCCAATTTAATAAATTTTTATTTATTTATTTATTTGTATTTTTAATATTATTAATATTATATATAATTAAATATAATTGTTGCATAATTATAACGTCATACTTGTTCGACCGGTGGTTGAATCGAACGAACCAGTCAAACCAGTAATCAGTAAGGCCTTCAATTCAATGGCCGGTCTAAATTTCAAAACACTGATCTCAACTATAAAAAGACACCTTTAAATCATTAACTAATTTCGGTTTGAACTGAATAGGTCCGTACAAGAATTCTTTGCCGTTTTTCCTATGCCCTCTTTCCAACAACATCCCAACCCTAAGCCCCTTTTTAGGTAGAGGGGGTTCACACTCCACACGCAATTCAAACACAAAAACCCTAATTTCGTTAGATACCGATACATCTGACCCTGACCGTTACGGTCAAAGGACGGTCAAAAGCCCGCCGAATATTCCGCTCGCATCAATCTCTGTCTTCTTAAACAAATTTTAATATCCTGGGGAGAACCGCAGGATCACCGTAGGATCATTCACATGATTACCGATCGACGGTAGTCAATCGCCGTTTGACCGAAGTACGGAAAATAGCTTGAGGCCTTTGGAATGATTGGCCATGGCTCGATCTTTGACCAAACGAAAAATCAAAGTTCAATCAAGAGAGAAAGAGACACATGTTGGGTTCGTGTTCTTGAGAGAGAGATTCTAAATTCAGGAAAAGAAATTAGAGAGATCTGTTTTGTTTGATCTCTTTCATTTTCTCTCTGTTTCCTATTCTCTGTCAGATTTCCCCTCTCTCTCTTTCTCTTGAATTGTTAATCAGGGAGGAGAGAGAGAAGGTTGATTTTAATCCTTTTTTTGAAATTTTTTTTGGTTTTGATTTGGGATTTTACGGGAAAGTTAGCGTTTGGTGGAAACAGGAACAATGAATGTGATGCGTCGGTTGAAGAGCATTGCATCTGGTCGTACTTCCATATCATCTGATCCGGTAAGTTTTTAATTTTTTTTTTGGTTTAGTTAATTAATTTCCTTCGCTTTCTAGATTTCATTTTCTTAGGGGTATTAAGTAAAAACAAATTGATCTTTTTGGAGATCGATTGATCGATCAAGTTGTCTCCACCTTGAGATCAATTTGTCTGTTGGGCTTGGTAGTTTCTATATTTGGTTAGGATATTTAAAGAATTTGGAAAATGTGGTATGTGCTCTAGATAATCAGTTAGTTGTAATTGCAGTAGGTAATTTATTTGTCAACTCCCAATTATTGGCTCTTAATTTGTTCATTACAACTGTTAGCCTGTAGTTTTAATTTTTCTAAAATTTTCAATGTTTTTAATGAAAGTGAAGTTGGGAGAGGGAAGAAGAATCTTCAGGTTGTCTAAAAGATTCCAGAGATGAATTTAGTTATGCCTGCTCAATTTCTATTGTGTATAAGATGTTTCAAGGAAGTTTCACGTACTAGATATAGTAATTTAGGAAGAAAACGGCTTTTCTTTTGTTTTTCTGAAGTGCCTCTGATCAAAGTAACCGTTTTCGTTCCTTCGAATCAAGTTTCAGTCAATTTTCTTCTTTGTTTGTTCGTGGGTCCATTGCCAAATTATTGTTGATGTGCTGCTTGCGAACTTGATAATGATCTTGTTTTCTACAATTCTGTTGTTACACAGGGGGGAGACTCTGGGACAAAGAGAGCCAAGGTTGATAAAGAAATAGAACGAATCACGGGAGAAGCATGTGTAGTTGATCAAAATGCCATGGGCCTGGAGCAGCACATGGCTTCCACGTCACTGGTTGCTGCCGCAAGCACCTCCGAACAATCTTCAGTCACTGCAGTAGAGACATCAGGCTACGATCAGCTTCCGAAAGAAATGCATGAAATGAGGATCAGAGATGACAAGACCAATAATTTTGATAAGAAGGTTGGTTTGCTCAACTATACATGTGAAATAACTCAACATTACTGGATCTGGTAGGATTTTTATTATGGCAGGAATATGAATGAGATTGATTCTGTTTCCTTTGTGAATTGCATCAAGTGTCTCATTATGGATTTTGTAGGATACGGAGGCTGCTGTTGTGAGTGGTAGAGGAACTGAAGCTGGTCAGATCATTGCAACCACAGTTGGTGGTCAAAATGGACAGCCAAAGCAGGTATCTGTTTCAGTTTTAATATATTTAGTATGAAATACGTAAACTAATTAACGTAATTCTTAATGGTTGGCAAAGCTTCTAATGAGTCTCATAGTTACGTATTCAACATGTTCAGGGTTGTTTCAGTTTATGATCATTGTTTGACAATAATGGTTGACATTTTCCTCTTCTTTTCTCATTTGTAGACAATATCATATATGGCAGAGAGAGTGGTTGGGACAGGCTCATTTGGTGTTGTCTATCAGGTAAATAAAACTAACCAAGTGTGTTGTATTCTTCTGCAGTTGCCTTTTATTTCTGTATCTGTGTGGCAATGGTCTCATCTCCTCTCATCTTATGTGATGCTTTTGGTTAATAGGCTAAGTGCCTGGAGACTGGTGAACCAGTTGCGATAAAGAAAGTGCTGCAGGATAAGAGATACAAGAATAGAGAACTTCAGATCATGCGCATGCTTGACCATCCTAATGTTCTTCACCTGAACCATTTTTTCTTTTCAACTACAGAAAAGGATGAACTTTATCTTAACCTTGTCTTGGAATATATGGCTGAGACTGTTCATCGTGTTTCAAGGCACTATAGCAGGATGAACCACCACATGCCCATTATATATGTGCAATTGTATACATATCAAGTAAGTTCCATACATTCCATATCTTTACATTGCAACATTCTAGTGTATATATTTGCCTCTTGCAGTTTTTCCTTGCTTCTTCTGGAATCATTTTGTTCTCTTTATGTAGATTTGTCGGGCTTTGAATTACTTGCATAATGTAGTTGGTGTGTGCCATCGAGACATTAAGCCACAGAATTTACTGGTGAGCTTTCTTTCCTCATCACTCTCATCACCTGGATGATGATTTGAAAAGTCTTCATATTCATGGATTTCCGTCTACCACTTGACGTTTAGTATTTTGTTTTTCTGCTTTATGTATTTGAGATTACTATTCCATGCCATTTTTGTTATGATTAAGAAATTAGCAGATAAATATCGATTTATTTACATGTTTCACTGGGGATTGGGTGCCCTAGATGTGAAAATGATAGCCATCAGTTGTGAAAAGAGCCTAAAACAACTCTTCTTTACCTGGAAATCCGGTGCCATTGATTGGTGTAGTTTCTAGTGTAAAGTTTTGTTATTGCTGTGACAGCAACATGTCCTCTTGTAGTTTCGTGTCCACAATAAAACATGATTTCTTGAAGCTTTGATGCATTCTGCAGGTCAATCCTCAAACTCATCAGCTAAAGATATGTGATTTTGGGAGTGCAAAGATGCTGGTATGGTTATTTCCTTTTTTCTTCAAAAAGTGTTAATGTTTTGCCTACATAAAGAGAAACTAATTTATGTTTATTTATCTATTTTAGGTGCCAGGAGAATCCAACATTTCTTATATATGTTCACGGTATTATAGGGCACCTGAACTTATATTTGGGGCTACAGAATATACTACTGCAATTGATATGTGGTCTGCTGGCTGTGTTCTTTCTGAATTGCTTCTTGGTCAGGTTGGTGTATACTTAAGTTGTTGTGATTATTTACAGCTAGTTTCAACCTATACTTTCATGGAGCTTTATGTTCACAACTGAAATTTCTAAAACCCCCCGTTCATTGAGTGTAGGAAGTGTGTGCTACGTCAAGTTTCATCATGTTCATTGCAATTTGTGAATTTCTCATATGAAGTGAGAAGATAAACTTCCATGATCATGCATTCAGTAGTTTCTCATGTACTATCTTCTGAATTAAAAGTTGATAAATTATTGCTAACTACTTTGTTATCTTTTTGATCAAGTTATTGATTGGTATGTGCATCTATTATATGTGAGCATCTTATATTTGATTTCCTTTAAGAACATGGTATTTATAAGCCCACGTCCAACATCTGCTGTTTTTTATACTTTTGCAGCCCTTGTTTCCCGGGGAAAGTGGAGTTGACCAGTTGGTGGAAATCATTAAGGTTTACTATTCTCATGCAGTTTAAATTGTTTTCTCTTTATCTTATATTTGGCCAAGTTCGCAATAATTCATCTCATTTTGTGCCTGAAATCAGGTTCTGGGCACTCCAACACGAGAAGAGATCAGATGCATGAATCCAAATTACTCCGAATTCAAGTTCCCCCAGATTAAAGCCCATCCCTGGCACAAGGTCTATTGATTATATCAAAATCTAGACATCAGTTCTATAAATTTTCTCTTGCAAGATCTAATTTTTGTAAAACCTTCAGATATTTCACAAACGAATGCCCGCCGAAGCAGTGGATCTTGTATCGAGACTCCTCCAGTATTCTCCAAATTTACGATGCACTGCTGTAAGAAATAATTAGTTTCACCGACGAATAATTAATCTTCGCTTGTACAATTTGTATTCTTCATTAACTGGGGATTCTAATAAGCTAACTTGTTTCCTTATTTTAGTTGGAAGCCTGTGCTCACCCTTTCTTCGATGATTTGAGGGACCCGAGTGCATGTTTGCCCAACGGACGAGCACTACCACCTCTATTCAATTTTACTGCTCAAGGTAAAGCCTTTGCTTCCCCTTCTCTTCCATTTCCCCAGGGACAGGTTTTTCTCATCATTCCTCATGCCCAATAACCTGCAGAGTTGGCTGGTGCATCCACCGAATTGCGTCAACAGCTCATTCCGGAGCACACAAGAAAAGAAAACTGATGATGAACATCTTGGTAATCAAATGCAAACTCTATTTTTGGATGGTTAGTCACCCACGCAAAACCAATCCCCATTTTCTAGTGTCCTCAGCCAACCCTCTTTCGAGCTTTACCAGTTATCGAACAGAAAACAGGCCTTAGACAGATTAACGGTTGATTGATAGACTATGACTGATGAAGCTGCATCTGAAATTATTCCGGTGAATCGTGAATGGGATTAGCTGGTAGCTAGGGGTGTGTTGTAATGACTTTCTAAAAGAATTGAGTTGTAACCATCTTGTTAGGGTGGTCACATGTACTAGATGTTTGAGCATTTAGTTTTAATTAGATTGTTTCATTTGCCATACGTTTCGTGCCCATCTGAGTTGTATTGTATGTGCCCTTTTAAACTCTGGAGTCTCATGGTTGCAAAGAGAGTTTGTTGTGTAGTTAACGGGTCGGGTTTGACCTGAACACTACGTGGCTTGACCTGGACTGAAAAAAAATAAAATTTCAGGCTTAAATACTTGATTTTTGTCAAGCATATTTTTGATAAAAAAGTTAAGATAATTATAATAAATTATTAAGTTGAGTTGATTTAATTAATTCGATTCAAATTTAAGAATTGAGTTAAATTATTAACATAAGTAGCATTTGATTAGTTTAGATATGATATTCATTTTGCATAGATCTTGAGGTGATTTTAATCTACTTTTAAAAAAAATTGAAAATTACATTTTTTTTTTGCTGTTTTTAATTAAAAATGCAAAACCAATATTGTTTTGTTTATAAGTCGGGTAGGTACTTCAGGCTAGAATGGACTTGAATAGTCCAACCCTAAACCCAAGCCCAGCATAGGCCAATGTTCAATTGTTTTAAAAAATCCGACATTATTATCTCTAGTCTTTATCTTAGGGGTGTCAATAGCCCGAGTCCAGACCCAAGCCCGACATGGGCTGATATTCAATTGTTTTCAAAAATTTCGCATTGTTATCTCTTGTCTTTACCTCAGGGGTATAAATAGGCCGGGTCGAAGCCACTCTTGGTCCTATCGAGGGTTAGGGTGAGATCCACCTGTGGCTTGATGGACTGAGCCAACTTGGTCTATCATATATTTTTTTAAGAAAATAGTTTAAAACGACATCATTTTGAAGTAAAGGTTGAGTCATGAACTGGAACAACTTTGGCTCTTGATTAGGTCAACTCAGGCCAAAATCAGGCGGGCCAAATTTGACATCCATAATTTATCTCTTATAAATAAATAATTTTAATAAAAGATGATTGGATGGATGTGACTTACACATGTCAACCCAAGGAGCTTCGTGTGTCTGCAACGTAGGCATCAAACTCTGAGTCTCCGAATCATTGTATCATAATATTATATTATCCAAACACAATCGACACAATCGTTAGTATTTAATATTTTATCGGATTCGCTACGCAAATTCAGGCAGACCAAATGCACCCGCCCAACTCTCCGTCCGACGATACGACGCCGCTCCTCTCCCGGTCGCTATCCGACTACCTCCGCCGTGGCCGGAGCCTCCTCCGGCGGCCACCGCAGCCCCTCCTCGGGGCGGCGGTTGGGTTTAGCCGCCGCATGATGCTGCTTCGGGAACCGTCCGTGCGGGTGCGCGAGAACGCGGCGGAGCAGTTTGAGGAGCGACAGGTGGGTTGGGCTTACTCGACGCCCATGGTCGCTCTCGATGTGGTGTGGAATTTGTCGTTCGTGGTGACTGGGGTCGCTGTGTTAGGGTTCAGCGTGAAGGAGAGGCCTGCGGTGCCTCTGAGGTTGTGGATAATTGGGTATCTTTTTCAGTGTTTTGTTCATATAGTTGTAGTTGTGTATGAGTTCGGAAGGAGACGTGAAGATAGGAGCGTGAGTGTGAGTGAGAGTGGCAATTTAATGGATTATGGAACTTGGCAACGTGGGTCTGACGAAGGGACTAGGTCGAGGTAATAAAGGTTCTTTCTTTTTTGTTTTCTAGTTCTTTTTCATGCCGTTAACCAAGTGTTTGTCTAAATGTCTAGATGGGACAAAAGTGTTATTTCCTTAAGCATAAGATGAGACAGAAAGGAGAACTTGAATGTTTTTGCTGATGTAAATGTTGGGTTTATCTTGATTTTGTTTCGAATTTCTTGGTTTTGGATCTTCGTTTATGTGCTGCTCTCGTAGTTGGCTAAAGATCAAGCTTTGAGGTCGATTTTATATTGAGTGTCATTCATGATCATGCACTGCCTTCCTGTAACTTTGAAACCATTTTAGAGGATACATGGGAAAATCTCCTTTTTCTTTTCTTTTGCAGTGTTGCTAAGAACCTGGAATATGCAAATACGATGTTTTCCTTTATCTGGTGGATTATCGGCTGCTACTGGGTTGCTTTTATTAGTTACCGAGACCTGAAACATGATTCACCTCAGCTTTACTGGTTTGTTTGATTTTGCTTTTTAGCCATGTAGTTTTGCTTAAAACAGACCTTCCTTTTACATGTTTATTAATTTGCTAATTGGTCTCTTTTTCAGGCTTTGTATATCATTTCTTGCTATTGAAGTTTTCTTCATAGGAATCTGTGTGGCTGTTGCATGTCTGATTGGTCTTGCTATTTGCTGCTGCCTTCCGTGTATACTTGGAATCTTATATGCCATGACTGATCAGGTAATTACCTTCCTTAGGCTCGGTTTCAATGCATTCTGGTGGATTACTGTCTCCTGCCATTTACAACTTGAGGATTTGCTATCATATATGAATGAACTCTCTCTGAGATTAAGCATTAGTTGCAAGTCCAGTTCGGCCATGAAACAGAGGCTGTAATATGCAATTCTTAAAAGTACACAAATCTTGCAGGCTAAAGAACTTGGAATCAATATGATGGCCAAAATAAGAAGGAATGTACTGTTGGATGTGAGTTTACAGATTCATAGGCAGAATAAACATGGTGAAGAGTCTTTGCTTAAAGCATGCTAGCTATATTACTCTCTTTCTTGTGCTTATTTGTATATCTTCAACATGGATATACCTTTTTGAACTTTATTTGTGTTTCACCATTAATTTGGTTCCAGGAGGGAGCAACAAAAGAAGAGATTGAGCGATTGCCAAACTACATCTTCCGCAGGATAGGGGACATTGAAAAGGTTAATGATGACATTCAAGAATCTTGTGAAGGGATTATGACCCAGTGCAGTGCTGCAGCACCTGCCAAACGTGTTCTTTCCAGTAAGGATGCTGTAAGTGACTGAGTAGCAGAAACTTTGTATTGTATAATAGTGATTTCCCATCTGGGCTCATCTAAACATGGGTTAAGGAACAAATTGATGATTAGTTATTTGGAGACACCATGACTTGAAGCCATAAGGAGACACAGAATCCTTTACCTTCTACACACATTAATAGATACTAAAGCAAGCCTTACCCAGTTGGCAATTCTCTGTCACTTCTCTGACTTTCTAGTTATGTGATAAATCTAGCATCTGCCCAATTCGTCTACCTTGAAATTGTTCTTTTCTCTTCTTCACTTATCCAACCGCCTCTGCTTTAAACGTTCGTTGTACTTTACAGGAATGCTGCATTTGCATCTCGGCCTACGAAGATGGTGCTGAATTGCGTGAGCTTCCATGTCGCCATTACTTCCACTCCATGTGCATAGACAAATGGCTGTACATCAATGCGACCTGTCCATTATGCAAACTCAACATTCTCAAGACTGGAAGCGAAAGCGGCAGTGCATGAATGTCAAACTAATCAGGTTTTCCAATGGAGTGGGAAGACTGAACTGAGGAACACACTTTCCATTTGAGGCCGTAAGCTTCATCTTCAACATCTCCTTAACGAGGACGACCTGAGGATATTTCCTCCAGAGTTGTTTGCTTTTGTCTTGTTATTAATGTACATATTCCTTCTGATATATAATCATTAGATTTAGATCAAACTAATTACATTAGGTATTGGAGGTTTGTACTTGTTGGCCTAGCATTGCGTTGCAGTTTAGCCTGTTCATGATATCTGTAAGAGATCATTTCATATTCTCATGTACTATAGCTAAAGTTTTTTTTTTCTCTTTTCAAAAGAGCTCAGATGCGCATTTTTCATTAGCTTTTCAGATGAACGTGATGAGCTGTACCCATCACTGAAGCACTGCATTTCCTCATTACTCTGTTCTATGACTTGAACTCTGTTTCTAGACTTAAAACAGAGTACTACTTTACCACTTGTTTATTGAAGCCTATATCTATACAATGTAAGGAAAAATGTAGCCCCCTACATGACTTACCTTGCAACAAGGCTTGTCCAGCCCGAATTGATCAGGCTCTTAAGTTTTTCTCAAACTTTTGTACTTCAAACTGGGCCCAAGTTGCTTGACCAGATTTGAAGCCATTAACTCCATCACAAGCTTTTCGTCCCAAGGCCACCTTCCATCTTTGTGGAGAAAGAGTTGAGTGGATCGGCGTTGACGATGACAAAACGTTCTTTTACAGGATATGACCATGACTTAAAAGTGTTTGGTGGTAAATTCCGTACATTGCAAGACCTTAAACCTAAGTTATGCAATGCAATACTATTTAGAATTATTACTTCTGAAGGAGAAGGTCCAGGGAGAGTGAGAGGCTAAAGGGATACTGCAGAAAGATGCAGAATGAAGGAATTTTCAGAGAAAGGAGAAAGAAGAGGAGAGGTTGTGTTCTTATGGGTCAGTGCGTGAAACAGTAACAAAGAGATGAATATGAAAAACAAGTGGTTTGTATAAGAATTTCAAAGAAGAAAGGAATCCTGATTAATGTGAAAAACCTATTTCAAGCTGGAATTGGAGTAATCTTTAGTTTGCTTAACTCTCTCTGTAAGAGTTGTCAATTTCTCTCAACATGTTTAGTAGATACTGTTAGAGGTTAGATACTTGTGCTATTACAATGGTTGAAATAGATCGATATCAGAAACGGTTTGAAGAATATAATAAGAATATGATCAAGCTTATGAATAAAGTACTCCCTCCTATTCAAAATAAAAGTCGTTTTAGAGAGGTTTTAATTATTCAAAATAAATGCCGTTCGTGACTTTTCATATATGATTATAATTTTACTTTCAAAATTATCCTTTAATTTCTCTCACATCCTACTTACACAGATTATATTTTCAAGGTACTTCAACATGCAATTAATAAGGGTATATCAAATATTTCGTTAACTTTCATAATAAGTGTGCATCCCTCTAAAACGACTTTTATTTTGAATAGAAAGGAGTATGAATTAAGATTTATGTCTTGTTATGATTTATTTGTTAATTATTTCATAAAATTAAAGTGATATCGATTTTTGAGAAATTAAACATAATTATTTCAATGCAGTCAGGATAGAATCCCGTCCAAATTTTCCAATTGTGGTATAATTGTCATTTTTAATTATTAATGTTACAAATACTTTTTTTAAAATAAAACCTACTCTAGTAAATCAAATATGTATATATTCTTTTATTTTATTTTTCTCATGATACATTTTAATTATATTTATTCTTTAATCTAAGATGTTTAATTTAAGATTTGACATATTATTGCTAAGTCAATTCAGTCATGCTCCTACTACAATTTAATACAAGTTCTACATTGTAAGTCTAATTGAAGATGAATATTAATATGTGCAGAGTTTTGACCTTTTAACATATAGGATTTCCACCAATTACTTGTAAAAGTAAATACTTTTAGAAGAAAAAACATGCTTGACAACCTAATTAACAATATATAATACAAATAAAAAATTTAATTCACAAAACACAAAACTATATCATAAATTAACAAAGTTATTTTATGTATTATAATTAAAAACTTTAAAATATTGAAATATATATTATTTTTTATTTTTATCATAAATACTCTCATTTATACCCTTTTATGTGAGACAATTAATATATAAATTCCCAATTATTATTGTACATCTAAACTATGAATAAAAAATTGCCTTGTTTGAAAATCAACGGAGTATATTAACTGCTAGTTAATTCTATCGGTGATTAGCTAACAGCGGGTTAATATAGTTGATTTGATCAGTGGATACATCAATTATTTATTTAAAAATATTTTATAAAATTAATTATTTAATATTAGTTGTTTATGTATAAAATGACTTACAAGAGTACAACTTTAAAAAAATTATAAGGACACGAGTATTAACTGTTTAAATCTTAGTATTTATTTGAATATTCTCATAAGAATTTAGATAAAGCAAAAGAACTCAACAATATCATTTTATCCAATATTTTCGATCGAGTCTTAAGAACATCGAAAATTCTCTCAATGCAACTTCTCAATAATGAATGAGCTAAATTTAAAACTTCTTAAGACCATCTTAGATTTGCATTACAAAGGACCAATTGAAGAAGTTAAGAGATTACTAAAATGCTACTAAAATAAACTCGAGAATGAGGTCGGTAGGATTATACCAGGAGTTTTTCCTCAAATACAGCACCAACGAATTTAATATAAAATTGGGTCTATAAAAATGATATCAATTTAATTTCTAATTTAAGGGAACATAATTTTTGTAATTTTAATTTTAATTTTTCAAATTTTAAAAATTGAAGCTATTTTTAATATATTAAAATAAAATAACATTATTTTGGAAACACTGTTTATATTAATCTCTTAAAATTTAAACTTAGATATACTACCCCAATTGGTCTATGTTTTATTTTTAAATTAAAAATAAAAAAGATTGCCAAAATATGTATCTTTCTTATAGTTTCTTATAGTTGTTGTACTCGAGTTGGGCTAAGCATAGACAACCTGAACTTAAGGCCCAATCAACTCGGTCTCGACCGATTGACCTCGGACCGGGCGGACCTAAATACCTTCTCTATACATTTCTCATCCAAAATCTTTTACTAACATTTCGTATGAAGTCAATGTCTTTGGTTAGGATTTATTGTTCTAAACTGTCGTAATCAAATTCTTTTGCATTTATGATGCGTATACTATTTACAAAGTCGGCTGGAAAAGAATGGGTCGAAGAGTTAGACAACTTCGATGTTAAAAAGCAGCCGCCATGAACCCACGACCCAGATGATGATTTCCTCTGGGGTCTGATTCAGGATTGGACTGGAGCGTGGAGGGGAGGTTTCCACCAGACCATCGGTCGGGGTTTGCCTTTAGAGGCAGAGTTATGGGGGTGCACTCGAGTTTCACTTTGGCCTGAAATTTGAGTTATCGCTAAATTGTGGTCGAAGTTGATTTTCTGGAGGTTATTAATATTCTTTTTGCTCCCACAAGGTTTCTGTTTTGGTAACAAGTCTTCAGCAGCTGTTGCACAGAGAGTAGACAGTGCAGATCCAACACATTTTCAGAGAAGGCAACCAGTGTACAGACAATCTCTCTCGCCTCGCTGGAGTTTTCAACCGGGCCTTTACTTCCTTCAAGAACCCCTTTTTGGGATGTAGGAGCTCGTCCGTAGCGATGCTTTAGGCGTTACGTACCCCAGAGCGTTACTGTAATTTAAGCTAGTGTGGTAGTTTTCCTGTTGTAACAACAAGGAAAAAAAAAAGCAGCCGCCATAGCTTAAGCACGGGAAGCACACCACACAGGAATCCCCATCACGACTCCGCCGTCGTCCCTGTTCTTCTCGCCGACGGCCAATCCCACAACGGGCTTCGACGGCGATGAACACGGTCGCAATTTATTAAGATGACGACCCTCGTCCGAGACCTTTATCGAAACATTAATAACACCAGTCTTGTCACACTTCTCATTCTTCAGTCGGTAACTCAAGAGGTGTGCATAATTCTCCGC
>JANVCL010000009.1:23576478-23617667 GCA_026546855.1 Erythroxylum incrassatum | reverse complement strand
ACAACGACGAAGCTGTTCTTTTTCACAGGTTTTTTGTTAACACACAAGTTTTCTGCAGACAGGATGGTGATTTCTAGAGTGAGAAACGCCATGTCCAGATATATAAGATCGATAATGCGAAAGCTTAAATGGGTAACTGAGTTTCTAGTGGTTTGAAGGATTAGAATTGTGAAGAGGTGAGAGGTCTTTTGTAGGCATATATAGGTATGGAAGTTGTCCGTTGCGAGGAAGTTGATGGGAAAGGTAGAGGAAACAGACATAGCAGTCAAACGTGTTGGGAGAGCGAGTCAAACGTATTGACTACTTTCACTCGTCTAAGGTTCCTTCTGCTCACGTAGTTTCCTTACGAGAATATACAGAGTCCTTTGCAATATTAATACTTAATCCTGCAAAATAAATAATTGACATTTTATGATACACAATAAAATAAAGTAATATTAAATTCTGAATCATAAATCTGTTTTAATTTTATTTTATAAAAATTTATTTATTTAATAAATAAAATTACAAAAATAAGATGACTGAAATTAAAAGGACATTTACACTGTTATATCAATGATTAAATTTAAACGATTCGGCCGGTTTTACGGTAAAAACTTTAAATTATTTAACATTTTGGCACAGTTTTTAATTTTTTAATTTAATTTATTTTAATAATTTTTGTTACTAAAAATAATTGTTTTATAAATTAATCGATCAATTTTTATTAATTAATAAGTTATTGTAAACTAAAATAAATAAATTAATTTTATTTAACTGATTTTTTTAAATTAAAATTAAAATTTTTCGATAATAAGAATAATTTCTTTCAATAATATTTTAAATTATTTAATTTTTATTATCTTTTAAGGTCGAGTTAAATTTTATATTTTATTTATTTATTGTAATTTTATCTACATAATATTTTAACGTGTTAATTTTACTTATTTACTCTTTAACGTACATCGCATATGAGCTTATCTGAAACAATTTTTTTACTATATAAGAATAAGATTGTGTATTATTAGAACTCTTCAAATTTTACTTTATTACCGAACTTAAGACTGGGTGTGATGATTCAATCTTTAACTAATTTTTTTTCTATTATTTCGTTATTCATATTCTTTAAATAACACCAAGTAAAAATGTCGTTTAACTATTCTAATTACACAATAATTAATATCAATTTTTTGAATTAATTGCCTAATTGGGACCATCTACGACGTCGTCTTCGGGAAGCCAAAACGCACACTTAGCTCACCACCAACGCGCGTTAGTACAGAGCTTGGAAATGGCTACCACTTCGTGCCATCTCTCATGGCAACCTCATCTTATCTTCAACTCTCCTCGATTCCGGTCCAGTTCGCCCAAATTCATCCGAATCAAATGTTCGGCTAGCCAGATCGGGTTCTTTACCCGGTTGGGTCGGTTGCTAAAGGAGAAGGCAAAGAGTGATGTGGACAAGGTCTTCTCCGGTTTCTCCAAGACCAGAAGCAATCTCGCCGTTATCGATGAATTGCTTTTATACTGGAATCTCTCCGATACCGACAAAGTCCTTGACGAACTCGAAGAGGTTTCATTTCAGTTACCCACTTTCTAAAACGACAAGTTATTATTGCTGTTAAAGGAAGTTCTGCTCTTTTATTTTTGAGTAGGCCCTGTTGGTGTCTGATTTTGGGCCGAGAATTACTATAAAGATAGTGGAGAGTTTGCGGGAGGATATATTAGCAGGGAAGTTGAAATCAGGAAGCGACATTAAGGTTGGAAACATGTGCAAACATTCTTAAACTAATTGTAATTTTTGTTTTTTAAGTTTGGAAATTAACATTACATTGTGAATTTTGAATTGGGTTATTGTAGGCTGCTCTGAAGAAGAGTGTCTTGGATTTGTTAAGCAAGATAGGGAACAAGACTGAACTTCAATTGGGTTACAGGTTCTGGGTATTCTCTGAAAATGAGAAAAGTTCCGATTGTAAAGTTGTTATTTAGTGTAGAGTTGATTTTAGTTTGCTGTTGTTTATGTGACATGAAATACTTTCAGGAAACCGGCTGTTGTTATGATTGTTGGCGTTAATGGAGGTGGCAAGACTACTTCTCTTGGTATGTTAGGGACTTAATTGCAAGGGAAAACTCGAAAATTTGAATCACCAAGAAAGGATGTCAATAGAATATGACACCTATATATACAATTTACGCAGTTTGTTATATTCAATGCCTGTTGAATTGGTTTCAACATCTAATGCACTTATGCAAGTACCCAGGGGCTGGGGCAGTTGTGCACGGCTCAAGTGGTTTGGTGTATATGTTGGGTTAACAGACTTAACTAGAAACATAGGCAAGTTTTATTTGCCTTCTTTAGGTAGTATAGGTACTAACTTAGAAACTCAATGGGCATCATTTGATTAGAGAATTTTGTTCTTGACTTTTCTTAAAAAACAATATTATTCGCAACCATCTATATTCTATACTGGTAAAGTTGCTTATTTGTGAAATATGTTGCAGGAAAGCTAGCATATCGATTGAAGAATGAAGGGGCAAAGGTGAGATTTGAGCTTTTACAGCAACTTAGTTGATTCCCTAGGAGGCGCGCATAACAAGTCAAAAGATTGATGCCACATAACAGCATATGCTATAACAATTGGAATTTGTTTGAACATGACCTTGACCTCTTGCATGCAGTTTTTTCTCAAAAAGGAAGATCATTTATGCACAAGAATTTCGTCATTTCCTAAGAGCTTTGATATTGTTACAGATATTGATGGCGGCAGGTGATACCTTTAGGGCAGCTGCAAGTGATCAATTGGAGATATGGGCTGAAAGGACTGGATGTGAGATTGTTGTTGCTGAAAGAGAAAAGGCCAAAGCATCATCAGGTAGAGAATATTGTTTGGGGATTCTTTTTTGTGCCTTAGCCTTTTGAATAGAAAGAAAAATATTCACAAGGTGGTATATCAATGAGCATACGATCTGAAGGTGCTTTCTGAACAGTTCTTTCACAGGCCGTGAAAAGAGGAAAAGAACAAGGCTTTGACATTGTCTTATGTGACACTTCTGGACGTGAGTATTTCAAGCGCTCATGATTTGCTGTTATAGAATACATTTCCTCCGACTGCTTTATTAATTTTAGTTTTAAGGAAATTCTTGTTTTACAGGTCTTCACACTAATTACAGCCTTATGGAAGAGTTAATAGCATGTAAGAAAGCTGTCGGAAAAGCTGTTCCGGGTGCACCTAATGTAAACTCAACTATCCATTTTAACAACTTAGTACTTTGCACAGGCTCTATGAACACTAAACTTTTGCTGTTTATGCTATTGTATTTCTGTATCTAAATGCACCTTTTACCCTTTTGCCAATGGACAAAACTTTTTGTTTGTGACTACTGAGATACTGCCATTTCTTTTTTTTGAAATATCTTATTTGAATAACGTAGATTAGTTATGCTAGATTTGTGTGACCATTTTATAAGATTTGCAGGAGATCCTACTAGTGTTGGATGGGACCACTGGTTTAAATATGCTTCCTCAAGCAAGAGAGTTCAATGAAGTAATCTCCCTATTCTTTTTGTTGCTTTATTATGTATTGTGTTTCTGAAAAGTAATACAACTCTAATTATCCTGGGGTGTCCAAAATTAAGAAACCTCATCAGATATCAATTCAAAGGTTACGCGATAGATCAGTATTTGACAATGTGATTATTTGTTATTGTCTGGTCATGGTTCCTTATCTCCTACTTTTACAAGAAGTTGCTTGCCCATTTTCGAGTAATGGTAAAAATTCATTCACCAATCAATTGACTTGCAAGATCTGGACAGGTGGTTGGAATAACTGGGTTGATTTTGACGAAACTTGACGGTTCCGCCAGGGGTGGCTGTGTGGTATGCTCCTATTTCAGTGGTGTGTATTGTTTTATGAACTTGGGTTCTTTGACAATCCATTTCATCTTGCAGGTCAGTGTAGTTGATGAGCTTGGGATTCCTGTAAAGTTTATTGGCGTTGGTGAAGGTTTAGAAGACCTCCAACCCTTTGATGCTGAGGCATTTGTTAACGCCATATTTTCATGAGTCCCCAAATCTCACGGTATGCTGCACGTCTTCTCCGAACGCTTTTATTTCTTCAACTTTTCCTCATTAGTGTATTGAACTAGTTCCAGTTCGATAGATGATCAGTCCTAAAAACTTGCTCAAATTTGTAACCTGAGCAAGAAGCAACAGTAGGGAGGGAGAAGAATGCAAAGTTTGTCCTAATGAGGCAGTACAAGCATGCTGTTATAGGGAAGCTGCAGAACATTCCTTCCATTTCAAGCTGAAATAAGCAACATAGATGCGCTCGACTAGATGGAGAATCTCCAGTTATTGAAAGACGAAAGACGAACAAACTATGGATATTGGGACTAAATTGCTCAAGTTCTACTCTTTATTCCGTTGAATGTAAAATTAGTTTCAACGATCACAATATAACTGTCGTTCTGTAATGTTTACAAGCATTGTATAACCCCTGAAGATGAGATCCTGAGGAACTTCCAATGCGTAGAACCACCAATCAGAAGCTACACAAATCAGCTAGAACTGATCAATAAGAAGACAAGTTTGCTTATGATCTGAGAAGAACAAGAACGCTCTTTGGAACTTCACAGATTGGCACTTGGAAGATGATAAAATGTAGCACGAGCAGTATAAACAAGCTTCTTAGTGTTCTTGATCCTGAACTCCATAGCAACTACCGTCAAATTCCTTCCACTCCTCACCACCGATGCGTCAACGACCACCTCTTCCTGAAAAACCATCACCTGAGTAAAAGCTAGCTATACTGTACTATTACAGAGTCTACAAAAGCAAAAGTTATTTACATTTGTAGCAGCGGCGGAGAGATAAGAAATACTCAATTCGCCGAGAAAGAGTTGCTTATTCTCTGCCACGACGGTTCTTGCGCAAGCAGTCGACAATCTCTCCGCTATAGCTCCAACAGCTCCTCCGTGAACTCCTTTGAAGTAATTCTACAAACAAAAAGGGAAATTTCTTACTAATCTAACCTAAAAATCCTGTGTTCCCAACAAAGATTAGGGTATTTGAATTTGAATTACGGTTATGAAGGGAAGAACGGAGAAAGAGCAGGAGACGCGGCCGCGTTGGACGAGATCGGCGGTGAGAAGGTCGCGAATCATGTCGTCGAAGAAGCCTTTTGACTTGTAGTCCGCAATCGCAGAGTCGGTGACTCCGACCCCGACCATAAACCCTTTGACTGTAGCGTCATATTTGGGATCCAATTCTTTTGAAATTACTGCCGATGTCTGCTCCGACGAAGAGTTTAGGACGGTGGTTGCGGAGGAGGGTGACGGTGGTGGTGGTTTGCACATGGCGAATAAGATATTCACCAAATTTGTTGGCTCTTCTGATTAGTTTATTTGGTCAGAAATGGACAGTTTGGTTATACTGCAATGAACCTTTCATTTTTGTTCCGATTTTTTGTCCTTTTATAGTGTTTTGCAATGAAATTTTACAAAAATATTTTTTTTAATTTTAAAAATAAATTAAACTAATAAAATAAGAGGTTTAATATAAACATGACAGTCAGACTTGGGTATAACTTGATCTGGTTCGGTCCAACCCGAAGTCACAAGCAAAGTTTGGGTTGACTGAGTGTTGCTTAGATAAGGGCCTATTTGAGGCTAGATAGATCTAAGAAAAACGACATTATTTTACAAAAAACGAAGTTGAGATGTTTTTTATAAAACAATATCATATCTATTTTTAATTTTAAAAAATCAGACAGACAAGTCAGAGTAGATTTGGGCTACTTCAGACCCAATCAGGTCTTGGATAAGGCTCAAATAGAAACTATCGGGTCGGGCTTAGGCCCAGGAGGGCTTGACCTAACTTTACTTATTGTCAACTATAATTTAAGGTTCTATTGATTTGCGTTTTCTCGTCTGTCCTCGTGTTTCTCCTACTTTCTTTCTCTAAAGTTATCTGTCCTTTGTGACATGTGGATCTTCGTTTAGGGATAATGCAAGACGCCATGGCTCAACTCTCTTTGCACGACGCTGAGGAGGAAGGCTGGGCGCAGGAAGAGTTGGAAGGGAACCCCCAGGATTCCAATGAGAACGCGTTAGTGGGTCTGTTCCTCACAAAAGCCATCATAAACCCAGCTGCTATGAGCAATATTCTGGCCAATATCTGGCATCCGACATGAGGAGTTCACATTTCGGAGCTCGAGGAAGGGCGCTTCAAGTTCAAATTTTTCCATGCTGTAGATGTCCAAAGGGTTCTGGATCGTTGCCCTTGGACCTTTAATAACCACTTGTTGGTTCTCCACCACCTAGCAAAAGGGGAAAACGCCAGAACCGTCCCGATTCGATTTTGTGATCACTGACTACAAATCCATAACCTCCCTCCTGGATTTATGTCTGAGACTATGGCGAAGCGATTTGGGGATTTTGTAGGCAAATTTGTGGCATATGATCCACGCGGGCTCTCGGGCACAAACGGGCACTATCTACGACTGAGGGTGTCTATCTATGTTTTTACGCCATTTCTTTGAAAAGAAGAAAATCCACATGGCTGATGGAACAATCACATATGCCACCTTCAAGTATGAAAGGCTATCCACGTTTTGTTATCTTTGTGGGCTTCTTGGGCATGTCAATTTCTACTGTGACCTGAGGCTGGAGAAACCGACATCAGACCTTGTTTTCCAGTGGAACGACGACATTGTGGCTCTGATACAACGAAATACTCTGGGAATAAGCTCCTGGTTGCGGTTAGCGGATGGTGGGCAGCTCACGAAGGACCATTATCACTTTGGGGATTTGACGATCCGACATCCAACCTCTCCCATTTCGACCCCCCTTATGAGTCATGCTTTGGATAAGGTAGCAGGGAAACAACAATGCCTTGTCTTTGGGGCTGTTTATGCAAAAGGGAGCCATTCGCTTGCGGGGACCGATGTAGAGGATATGGAACACGTTTTGGAGGCAGAACACACTCTGATGAGCCTGGATGAGGGAAAGAAGCGTCAGCGCCACGAACAACCACCGAGTTTTCTCATTTGTGGTAACAAGGATTCGATTGAAACTCACCTCCTATCCCGACCCCCACAGGATAATTTACCAACGACAGGACCTGCTATGCAAGCTAGCTGCTCCCCATGAAGCTCATCAGTTGGAATTGCCGGGGGCTTGGCAACCCCCGCACAGTGAGGTCTCTGAAAAACCTAGTCTATTGCCACCAACCTTCAATCATTTTTCTAATGGAAACTATGATTGAAGCCTCTCGTTTGGATACTATCAAAAGGATTTTGGGTTTTGAATCATGCTTTGGAGTGGACCGTTTTGGCAGAGGGGGTGGTCTTGCTCTTTTTTGGAATACATGAGTGACTGTGACTGTGTGGTCTTACTCCAATAATGATATTGATACTGCTATTTCTGGTATGGAGGGGGGTAGTTGGAGATTGACAGGTTTCTATGGCCTTTTTTAGCGACAACGACGCACAAAGTCTTGGAACCTTCTTCGTCTTTTGGCTTCTCAGAGCAATGACAAATGGCTCTGTATGAGGGATTTTAACGATTTGCTCTCACCCCTGGAAAAACAAGGAGGTGCTGCACATCATAAATTTCTTTGTTCAAGTTTTAGAAGTGCTTTACAGGATGCTCACCTATTTGAAGTACCCACCACAAGTCCTTTGTTTACGTGGGAACGTCGGAGTGGTTCTAACACAATGGTGTGGGAAAGATTGGACCGTGTTGTAGCCACCAGTGACTTCCTACACCTTTTCCCCGACTGTCTCACTTTTGCAGTTAACACTACTGTTTCGGATCACCTGCCCATTATTATAGCTTTTGAGCACTCATCGTATGTATGGCATCGGAAGCGCTTTCGATTTGAAAATTCTTAGCTTCTTGACTATGCTATTATGACTGTTGTAAAGGAAGCGTGGCGGGACTTAATCAAGAAGTACTCCACAAGAAGAAGGCAGTGGGGGTTGAATTGGACGACTTGTTGGGCAGCAATGCCCCTGGTGCTCATAGCGAAATAGTGCGGTTGCGGGCTGAATATAACCGATTCCTTGAGCACGAAGAAGTTCGATGGAGGCAGCGAGCAAAGGTGTTTTGACTGAAGGATGGGGATAGGAATTCTAAGTTTTTCCACTCCCAAGTTAAGGTGCGACGGAGTACTAATTGCATTACAGCCTTGCGAGATAACTTGAACCATATAGTGTCGAATCCACAAGGCATGCAGGAAATAGTTAGGCGTTACTTTCCAAATTTATTCAGTGGAGAACCAGTGGACTCTAGCTGGGTCGCACGGACTGCTCCACGCCGTGTCACCCCAGTAGATAACGCATTCCTTCTCGCTCCATTCTCGAAGGAGGAGTTCAGAGTTGCACTTTTTCATATGCACCCGGATAAATCTCCAAGCCCAGACGGTTTGAATCCAGCATTCTATCAGAAGTTTTGGGAGGTGATCGGTGATGACATCGTCAAAGATTGCAATACATGGCTCATAGCAAGTACTTTTCTGGCAACGTTGACAGACACTCTGCTTGTTTTAATCCTAAAAATCGCTCATCCTGAGTATATGAAAGATCTCCGACCCATCGCATCATGTAATGTCTTATACAAATCATGTCGAAAGTCTTAGCCAATCGGTTGAAAGGCATTCTTCCCCACATTATTTCTGAGTACCAGTCTGCTTTTGTCCCCGGGCGATTAATTTCTGATAACATCTTAGTGGCTTTCGAACTCGTTCATGGGATGAAGACTAAAAAAAGTGTCTCGGGCAGTACAGTGTTGAATATTGATATCTCTAAGGCTTATGATCCCGTTGACTAGGGTTTTCTTGAAACTATGTTGATTTCTTTGGATTTTGATACGCGGTGGATTAAACTGATGATGCTTTGTGTGAAGGATGTCAAGTATTCCATTTTATTAAATGGGTGCGAGATCAGCCTTATCATTCCAAGTAGAGGTATCCGTCAAGGGGACCCTATTTCTCCTTATCTATTTATTATCTGTGCAGAAGGTCTTTCCTGCTTCATCAGTCAAGCAGAGCAGAGAGGCCTCATTCATGGGTGTCGAGCTAATTCTGTCGGGCCATGCATCTCTCACCTATTTGTTGCCGATGACTCGCTAGTTTTCTTTAATGCCTCTAAGACCGAATGTGGAGCTATTAAGAGCATCTTGACGACTTATGCAGCGACTTCAGGTCAGTCTATCAATTACCAAAAATCAATCATCTTCTTTAGCCCCTCTGTTCGGCTGGAGGAGAAACGGAAACTATCTGCTATACTAGGGGTTTACACCTCGTTGGATCAAGGAAAATATTTGGGGCTGCCATCTCTTATTGGGAGAAGTAAGCAACGTATTTTCACTTATCTTCGTGATAAACTATGGCATAGGGTGAATACATGGAACAATAGATTTTTATCCAAAGCAGGCAAAGAAGTACTGTTAAAATCTGTTGCTCAGGCTATTCTGTTCTACTGTATGAGTGTGTTCATGCTTCCTAAATCTCTTTATAAGGAAATGCAAAAAATCATGAACTCTTTCTGATGGGGTATGAAAAAGGACGGGGGAAAAAGCATTCACTGGTTATCATGGGACCACATGTGTGATAGTAAAGCCAATGGAGGTATGAGCTTTAGGGATTTACGGTGCTTTAATTTAACAATTATGGCAAAGCAAGGTTGGCAGCTGCTTACAGAATCCAACACTCTCTTCTTTCACGTGTTCAAAGCTAAATATTTTCCTAGAGGGAATTACATGAATGCTGGATTGGGTTCTAACCCAAGTTTCACATGGAGAGGTATTCTGTAAGCCAAGGAATTGGTTCAGGTAGGTGCCAGAATTCGGATAGGAAATGGGGCATCAACAAACTTTTGGTTGGATCCTTGGATACCTCGGGCCTTGAATTTTCGGTTGCTTGTAGGCACAGGAGCCAGGGACCATACTCTGATGGTCCATGATTTTCTTAAATGGGAGGACCGTTGTTGGGATGTGGAGAAGCTTCAAGAGGTGTGCTATGAGGAGGATGTGCATTATATTTTGACGATCCCTTTTGGTTTGAGGAGCAGACCTGATAAATGGCTATGGCATTTTGATAAGCGGGGTACGTATACTATCAAATCTGGTTATTACCAAGCTCTTCTACTCAAGCAGGGTCTTTATGATGAGCGAGAAGATATCTGGAAGTATCTATGGAACCTAACAATCCCTCAAAAAGTTAAAGCTTTCATGTGGCGACTTTTACGGGATGTTCTTCCTACAAAAGAGCAGATCTTTCGACGAGGTATAGATATTGACTCCAGTTGTGGCTACTGTGGCTGTAACGAAGACTATTTCCATGTGTTTGTGGGCTGCTATGTCGCGAGTGAGATTTGGGCTGCCTTTGGTTTGAATTTTCGTTCATTTGGGTCAACAATCTTTACTTGATATGCAATGCTTCCAAGGCTGTTTATGTTGACATAATGCAAAATGCTTGCATGTTATTATGGCAGATATGGTGTAGCAGAAACACATTTGTTTGGGAAGTCAAGCTTACGCCTGGTTCGCAGGTCCTTGGCAAGGCAGCCTCTTTCCTTCAGGCATGGACAGCCGCACGACGCCTCTATGTCTCGCCTTCTGTGGGATTCAGCAGCTCGGGTAGCTCTCATCAGTCGGCCGACACACTAACTAGTGCTGCACATACAGGCACTTCATTGCAATGGTTCTGTTTTGTTGATGCAGCTATTTTCCCCCCTTGCACTGCAGTGGTTATGGGGCTGTCATTAAAAACAGTGCAGGTTCTGTCGAGCTTGCCCTCTTAGCTACGTTTGCTGGTGTGTTTGAACCTAAGATAGCTGAAGCTCTCGCTTATCGGTCTCTTCTAGCTTGGGTTGACTTGCATCTGCCTGGCCAGTGCTCTATTGCTGTGGATGCTCAGGAAGTTTATACTGCTATTAAATCATCTCGGGAAGACTCATCTGACTTTGGTAAAATCATTGTTGATTTTTTAGATATTCTTTGGCATAATACTGCTGTTTCAGTTCGCTATTTAATCATCTCGGGAAGACTCATTTGACTTTGGTAAAATCATTGATGATTGTTTAGATATTCTTTGGCATAATACTGCTGTTTCAGTTCGTTGGCTTCGCCGACATACTAACGTCGAAGCTCATGAGTTAGCTTGACACTCTCATTTGTATGCCCCTTTTGTGGTTTGGGATCACTTCCCTTCCTTTGATTAATACCAGATCTCTTTTTACCAAAAAAAACATAATTTAAGGTTTAAAAGATTGAATCAGTATTAGCCCGTTATAAAATTAGTTAAAGATTGCATAAAATTAAAGAATTTAAAATATGATTGAAAAAGATTGTTTCTATCTATCAAATTTTAATTTTTAAAAAATTATTAAATAAAAAATAATTAATTAATTTTGATCTATAAATTGATTAATTTGTGTAATAATAAGAATAATTAAAGTAGGTTAAATTAAACAAAAAATTAACCGGTTCAATATTTTCACGATTGAATTGGCCGAATTGGTTCATTTTTTAAAATTCTTTTATAAGAGACTCAATTTTGTTATTTTTGGCTTTTGGGTGCATAAAAAATTGAAATAATTAATACTTTTTGGTGTTTTAATTAATTTAAAATTTTTATAATTTTCAAAGTTTGAATTACTGTAAATTATAATTAATCAGCTCATTTTCCTAAAGTGGACGGAATAAGTTTAAAATCATTGCAACATCTTGTTGTGTTATATCAGTGGTTTATATGAAAGAACCTACAGCAGGGCTTCGGGTATGACTCTAAATCCAAGACCGAACTTGTTATCTTCGGATCAGGCCGAACTGGGTCGGGCTGTTTTGACAAGCTTATCTGTCTCACCTTGCAGGGTTCCAAAATCCATATTTGAATGCACATCAAGTAAAATGCAGGCAACTGAGTTAGCAATCTAGCAAAAGAGATTAACTTTGTATCAGAAGTAAATGTGAGAAGTCTTGAGTTCCAACATCAGTTAAGTTCACACATTGCTTAGTACTGTGTTAATTGAGGTAAAGAAACAAGTAGTTGCAGCTCTGTATTGAATGCCACCAGTCAGTTTGTGGTCTGAACTTGCATCTTTTCAAGTTTCTCCTTTCCCTTAAACCTTCTTCTGAAGTACTGGAGAATGACTTTGCCTTTGCCGGTACCCTCCAGATTGGTTGCCGGTTTTTCTTCAAGCCCGTTCCGAGCAGCCTCACCAACTGATGCTGAAACTTCTCCGGCAGAGCACCATTCTGCAGAATCAGTCACTCCCAAAAGAAAGGTCATTTCCTCTTCAGGGCCTTTCTCAACAGCAGCAGGTTCTAGGAGGCATGAAGACTTGATTAACAACTGAGCTAAAAATAGTATCTGAAGTTGATTAAAATCTCTGCAATAATGAATAGTTAATCGTAATGCTACTCCAGATTCCTTGAATTGGAAAACAAGTACATCAGCTTCTTTGATGTCGTCTGAAATGCCATTTTGTTCGTGCATGCAAAATAATTTAAAGTGATGCAAGCAATCACTTGCAGGATAAAGAATCCAATTCTGAGACAGAAGACACAGTAGAAGTAAAATAAACTATAGTTTACCCTGACAAACAGCGGATGAATGTTCACCGACAAGAGGAAGTTGGCCTTTAAATCTGCTAGATTTTCTCTTAAAGTCGTCGGCATTGAAGTCCTGTTAGAGAATGGTAAAGCAAATGAAGAAAATAACAGGAATTTGATCACCGTTATCCAATATGGCCTCCTTATGATTTATCATTACTGGCCTATATAGAATTCTCAATAGGACAAACTATATTTAAAAGAAAATTTCAGGGTTGTGTCTCACTATTCACTCGTGTGATACTGTGATGTGGGCTGTCCCTCTTGAGAATCCATACATCCCTTATCAGCGTATGGCGGCTATCTCTTGAGCACAGGTTTAGGTTCGACCTCAATGGGAAAGGAAAATGGAGCACTTAACAATGCAATATTCCAAGAGAACAAGTCATATGTTTGAAAGATCACCATCATCTTGGACAAACTGTCACTAGTTAAAATGTGTCCCAGCCCCAAATGAAGAAATTGAACAAACAAAGATGATTCACCATATGCATTCCAACACTAACCATTGTTGATCAAAAGTAAGAAGAGAAATGCGTATTATCTTCTAAACTAAAGGTAGTAACAAAGAATTGCACATAAGTCCAAAATCCACAGTCATAGGATTGCCAAGTATTGGTTATCAAGTAAACACGAATTCTGGAGTGTATTCAAAGCAAGTGCAAACAAAAACGAAAGGAGTGTATGTCCTTGTATCCTACAACAAGATTCACATTAACCCATGGCATTAAAAGTTCAGATCACCTGTGCGTAAATGGACACCTCAGCTGCCTTGGCATACTTCACATAACGTGCAAGGCCTTCATACGAATAAAAATGTTGTCCCGTCGCCTGGCATATGTAGCAGCACTACAAGGACCAAATGTAAGAAGAAACCAATCAAACTTCATATCCTAGCATGGTAAGTTCATAGTGGTATACTGTGGCTTTATAGCTCTTCAATCCAACATCATAGACCAAAAAATCAGCAGAATGGTATAAAATTCAGTTAAAACATCTGACAGAAAATGATAATGAATGAGCAAAAGCCAAATGGAACAGATACAAATAACCTCACAGGTCACAGCCATGATAAAGACCAACAATATTGAATATGTCAGACTGTTTAGGAAAGTTATTTACTTGGTGCATCAAATAACTGAATTTCGGCTTAAGATGCAATTATTTATACCTATCGTAGGACAAGGGATCTCAACTCTGGAGTTACAATAACCAAATAATAAAGGGACATTACAGCATAAAAGTTCCTTTGATAATGAATTTTCACTAAAGCAACTTCAATAGTGTCTCAATTTGGAGAATGAAAAGCAATTTATTCTGCAAAGGGATTATATCACAAGAGTTTGCCACCCTAAACAAGAAAGCGCATCTATCTAATGTAATCAATTCATGCATCTCAAGTTATGTTCATAACAACAGGCTGAATTGAGTCAGTAGGGATTAGTATATCGAAAATGTGGTTCAAAAGGATGAGATCTAGCATAGCAGGTAACAAATTTAAAAGAGACAAAAGCAAGAAAGCGTATCATCTTAAATCACCCTTTTTAACGAAGGACGGGAAGCTTTAAATAATTGCAATCCAAGAAAATGGAAGTCAATTCAGAGCAACCCACAACCATAGGTTATCAGCTAAACAAATGCATGAAGTATTAAATTACCGATGTCTTCCCATCCTTCTGCTCACTGCGCACCAGTTCCCAATGCTCAGGGATAGGTTTTGAAGCTTTTGTTTTCACCATGTTCAAACAACAAATCAATGCTTTTGTTTATCGAAAAACTAACGGAAAAATCTATCGCCTTCTCTACAGTTCTCCGGTAACCCTAGGTCTAAGATGAAAACAAGGCACCGGCAAAATCCTAAATCTAAGACAGAAATTACCTTTGAAGGCATATGTTCACGTTCTTTTTGTTTTTTTCTGAAAAATCTGGAGAAGCCGAAAAAGGAAAGCTAATAACGCTGGTTCATTTAATTTTCATATGAAAAAAGGCATATTGCTTCTTAAGGAGGCCTAATACTAAAACACCAGATGGCACCACTCTGCAATTCCAGAAATTTTCCTGGCCGCTGCTATATTGAGAGCAGGGTACATTAGTCAAACACACACAATTCCTCAAGAATGAAACACCGAGACCCCAACTGGTTAACCTTCAGCACAGCAAAGGCTGAGGGATAAATTAAATCAATTCGGATACCAAAAAGGCATATCTTCACAAATAATAAATACTATAAAAGAAAAATCGACCACATATGACCCCTTAGCTAGCAGGTTGAAATAGAAGATCCAATTCTCAACAGTTGTTCATATAAAACATTCAATTTAGCTGATGCTTAATTGACCAATCAGTTCACTATCTGAACTTTCTAAACGCCTTGTTCCATAATGATTCTTTCAGACCAACTTAGCAACTTCTAATTTACGCCAAGAAAAGAGTAGTATTTGCATAGTCACAGCATATAAACGTGTGAATCAACTGAAATGGTAGGATTTTCATACAAAGCAGAAACTTTTGGACTTGACAGAAGGAACTTATATCACTCAATCAACAATGGTAAATGCAAAAGGAAATGATAAATGCTTACCTTAAAGTCCCACATCTAAAGCTCAAAACGGCGCCACTCCTACCAAGGATGGTGGATATTAATCATAATCATTAACAAGCGAGCTTAAATCTCCGCGAACTCAGCATTTGGGTCTCTGATCTTGAGATATCAAATTTGAATTTTTAATTCACAAAACAAGGAGATAAATAAAAAACCAAACAGATAAAGGAATACCTGCTTCGTTTCAGGCTCTGCTCTTCCCATCTGTTAGCAATCCCGACAGTGCAAGCTCCCATCTGGAACACAGAAAGAACCAAAAAGAAAAAGGAAAAAAGAAAGAAAGGAAAGAACTAATCAGAATCTTCGGCTAAAGCTAATCAAAGTTTCGATCTTTCCACTCATTTCACTAAAGCTGATTAAAGTTTCAATCTTTTCATTTTTCAGATATCTAAACAGAAAACCACAAACAAATTGAAGTGAGTACAAAACCCTTAGAGACAGAATGATGAACAACGTACAACTGAACCACAAGCAAGCTGCGTCTCCTCCCTCAGTTTCTGGATACAATTGCACCAAAAACTATAGTAAATCAAGCAGTTGTTTTACTCACTCTCACTGGACCGGACTTGCTTTACTTCTTAATTAATCCCAAATTATAACTTAACAACAATCCTAACTAAACCACTTTTTGTTCATTTATTCGTGAGAGGGTTAAAAGAACAGTAATTCCTTATAATTAAAAAAATTAAAATCTTTTTTATATAGAAATTTCAATTTTTAGAAAAATTTTCTTTTACTTCAATAAAAAATTAATGATGAAATAATGGCAATATAAATATTGGCCCCTAGCGGTAGTCGATTTAGTAGAGTATAGGAGAATGAGGTTAAAAGATCCTATGTTTGATTCCGCCTCCCTACGCTCTTTCGATCGAGCTTGTCGTACAAGGCTTACCTAGGACAAAGTATCCAGGTGATGTGATTTGTAGTTTATTGTGTCAATTCAGAAATTTACTCAGTACTAATCAATGTTATGAATACCGTACCGGACTTAGTACCAGATTGAGTTTTGGTACGGTACTGTACCGGAACCGGTTAATATCGGGTATCGTTTCGAATAATTTTTTAAATTTATGAAATAGTCCCTAATTTTTTTTAAATTACAAAATAATCCATTATCATATTGTATAGTTGTACGATATATTTTTTAACTATGTCTCCAAAAAGCATAATAATCATAATTTTAATTTAATTTATAATTAAATTTAATAATTATTAATAAATATAATTAATTTTAAAATATATTTTTAAAAATATAAATTTCAAATACATTTTGATTTAATAATTAAAAATATATAAAATAAATATTAGTTTATAAATAATAATTTTTTAATTATTTATTTTTAAAAATAAAATATTTTTATTAAAACATTATTAATAAATATTATATAAAATTTAAATAAAAATATTTATTATGACTTTTATTTAATTTATAATTATTATTAGTAATAAAAATATTTATTTTTATTTTAGAAACAAAAATTAAAAATTTACAATAATTATAAAAGTTGAAGTAAATAAAATAACTAATTAAAAAATTTTGAAAAAAATGGGGGAAGAAGAGGCGGGAGTGAGGGAAGAAGAGTTTAAAAATGTTTGAAAACTTTGTAAAAAGTTCCTCTATTTTTAAAATTTTTTTGTACCGGTTGATATTTGACCGATCGGTATTTAAACCCGGTACAACTAACCTCTGGTATCGTACCAATTTTGATCTGGTACGGTATGTACCGGCCAATATGTTAGCGACTATAGGTTCTCCCGTTTAATAAAAAAAGAAGGTATATATTTCATTCAAATACTACTTATATGACGATTTAACACAACTCTTATTTTAGAATCGAACTAATTAAATCAAATCAAACTAATAACTTATTATAATTACCTTAAATTATTAATTTAATTTAATTTAATTCAAGTTTAATTAAACTAATATATTAATAACATTTAATTAACCTTTATCTCATATTTTATACATCATGTGTTTTGATTACTCTTAAATTGAATTAATTAAATCAAACTAAAACAAACAATTTATTATAATTACCTTAAATTATTAATTTTAATTTAATTTAAAAAGTAAATTAAGTTATTATATTAATAAAACATATCGTATTACTTTATTTTGGGTTATTTTATAACTAAATTTTTTAAAATTAAAATAAAACTTTTATTTGAAAATTTTTAAAAATTAAGGAAAATTTCTAAACTACATTCCATTTTACTCATTTTAAGAAAACCTTTATTTAGTTTTGATTTAACACCAAGGTTAAAATACCCTTTCTACCATTGAGTACCTCTGTTGAACCAGGTTAATAAAGGTTTATCTCAATCTAAGTTGGAAATTGACCGAGCTTAAGTTCAGACTTAAACTTTTCTTTTTGAAAATTCAGACTTCTCAGGAAAAAAATTAAATTTTAATTTTAAAAAATTAAAAATATATTTAATCAGGCTTAATTTGCATCTAATCGAACCCAATTAGACTTCAGACAGCCCAAGCTCGATCGTACTCGAGCTCAAGAAGGAAGCCTTGGGCCCGATTGAGCTTCAGACCAAGCCCATTGCCACCTCTAGTGAGGGTTAAATCACCATATATTGTTGTTTCTTTACAAAGCATTCCCATTTTGAAAGAGAATCAATATGATAAATACAATTATGACCTTTCAGGCATAGCCAGCCCAAGCTCCTTGCATTGTTCTTCATCTACATGAAGACTTCCTGGTATAGCACCAAAAGCTCGCCTGGAGACATCAAACCCTGAAGCCACTTGATGAATATATGCTGATGCATCGTCCCATTTCTTCTGCATATTAAAAGATTTTGAAGCAAATTGCTTTGTTGGATTTTTTGCTGGTTTTGGTTCAAATGCTTGGTCCAACTCAGTAACCCTCAGAAACCGCTCTGTGGCTGCCTCCCACGACAGCTCATGCCTCTGTTGATTGGTCAGCTCAGCAGGTTCTTCAGACAATGCCCTCATTGTGGCCTCGACGAATCCATCATTGTTGTCATATATTCTGCAATTTGGGAACTGCTTGAAGAAGTCATTTGAAGGGTGGTTGGCACAGACTACTATCTTTCCCATGGCCAGTGCTTCTGCTGTGGTTGTGCACACCACGTCCGTGGTGCTTGGATTAAGGAACACTTTGTAACTGGTGAAGGACAAAACAAAGGACTTGTGATAAAAGATTTCAGACACAAAGATTCAGTAACAGGATTCAGCATTGTCATTTATTACAGATGCAATTATGATGAAAACCCTTGTAAGTTGTACTTATGCTGTCAAACTGTTGTTTGAATGATCAAACCTCATTTTCCAGATTCCTAACTTTCATTTTTTACAACAATAAAAAGAATCGAAATTAACATAAGGCAACTGACTGAAACTCATATTTGTAATTAAGCACATCAATAAGCAGTTCTCATGACAAATTATTGCTGTATATATGGAAGCAAATAATGCTCGTTACAGAAAAACGTTGGACATAGAGCAGAAACATACTCGTGGAACACGGGATCGGCATGATCACGCCCAGGGTGTACTCGAACTGTTAGTTCCAACTTTTTAGCTGCTACCTGAATTTGATCAGAGTCTTCCCCACTGCCATATAAATCTAACTCAAGCCCAGCTAGCTTCTTTTGGTGATTATGAAGAAGCTTAAGCAGCTCCTTGTACCCTTTGTTCCAGACCATTTTTCCAATGTAGTAAGCACCTTTCGTAAAGGCCGTGTCCCCACTTTGCTGTTGCTCTATCTTTTTCTTGCCAATATCTAGGAACTTAGGATTCACTCCATGGACATTGCAGATGATGGATTTAGGATACTCTTGAGTGGCAGCAGATAATCTGATTACCTGCAGTTACATCAGAAGCAAATTCTAGTGACAAGCAAAGATCAAAAGGTGATGCATAGAAGTTATCACTATGTCCAACAGAATGTATCTTCTATCATGCAGAGCATGAAAAAGGGGAAACTATAAACTCTGAATTAAAATTTCTAATAGGGGGTCAACCATCTGAAGCTATTACACGAATATGAAGCATGAGAAAGAGGATGTCGACATGGCAGTTTTCACCATCATAGTTTGCCCTGCACAACTAAGTAGATTGCTACTATTCTATTTCTTAAACTCACACAGTGCTACTAACCTAAGAAGTGAAAATGCCCAAATTCTTAGCCATTGAACAGGAAAAGAGAAACATACCTTGTGGCAATAGATGCCAACAATCCAAGTGTTAATATATTTAAGTGCAAATGCTTTTATCAGTCCATTATTCTCTCTCTTAACATATTCCAGATAATTGGTGTGTATAATTCCAATTACAAGTTGGAATTTACTTTTCCATCTCTTCCCATGATGAAACCATGTAAGGTGTTCAGGCTCCTCGAGGACGGCAATGTCTGCTTCTTCATCAGGAATGATTTCAGAGATATCACCAACAGGGAGAATGCTTCTCATAGCAACAGAAAACTGCACCATGAACAATTTGCAGAATGACCATCAAATGATTACTATACTGGCTGGTTGATACACGTGTGTAAGATTACCTTTCCAGGGTAAAAACGTATACTGAAATCAGATGAAAATGAAATCCTGTCCTGAAGCCACCGGCGGACATACGCTTCATGCTCGGATGGAGAACCAAATGTAATGCTACTGGGATACACTAGCTTTTGATGTTCTAAAGACAGCCAAGGAATCACCAAAGTGACCTTTCTACATCTATCCTTTGCTAGATATGCAGCTCGAAACAAAGGGTTTACAGCAGTTCCAGTCATCCATGGAAGGCTTGCAGTAGTAAAAATTGCAATATGCTGCTTTTTATCCATCCAATCTAAGACCATTAACCTACTTATATTCTCAATTTCTTCACAACACTTCTGTTATATTGATCAGAAGCCCGTTTTTCTCTGCATTAGAGAAACCCAATACCATAACATTAAAAGAAATTCTCGTTCAACCATTAAACTAATCAAGATCAAATTTTTACTGAGAGCCAAGTAATCAATAGCCCAAACAAGAACAAAAGGATGGTCAAATTCAAAAAGGTAACAACATCAAACAAACACACAGATAAAAACACAGACTTGCTTAAAGAAAAGCAAGAGTCGGCTCTCTTCAGACGTATTCCTATAGCAGTACAATACCCTTACACGTTCAAATTTCATAATCCAAAAAACTAAAAAAAAAATCGAAAACAGATTAATATCAAACCAAACCGGAAGAAGAAGAAGAAGAAGAAGAAGAAGAAGAAAAACACGCACCACACTTCCTATCGATTTCGTGTGAGATTCTGCCAGATTGCTATACAGAGAGCAAGAGAAACCAAGAAGAAGGAAGAAGAAGAAGACGAAAATTGGTTACGTTTGAGTTACGGAGGAGGGAATATACTATGCGTATCAGTTGACCGTTTTGTTACGCGTGCTTACTTGATTGGGTGATTTCCCGTGTCTATTTTATACAATTAGGAATGCCAGCATGGGATCATTTCCTCTCGGGCTTGCCAGCTATCGACGTGGGGCCATCTAGCTATTCTATTCTATAAACGGCCACGATTTAATTTCTCCGGTGGGCCTCACGTGCGGGACCACTGATCAAGAATGGAACTGTCCGCATCATGTAGACTGGAGAGCTTCTTGCTTCGTTGAATGTTTGGTGTCATTGAAAACATTTGAGAATGTCGGAGACATTGGACTGGTAGCTTCTCAAAACCCTAAAACTTAAGAACTTCGAAGAACGAAGTAAACGATTCTATCTTAATTGAATTGAAGATTCGAACGAATCGTGAGGTAATCAAACCATGCTTTTCTCTGTTTCCGTTTTACGGCAATAACAGAATCGCCATGGCGTTCTTTTTTCCTTGTTTGGGGTTGTTAGTTCTTAAAATTCAATCGAGTGTACTTAACTGGAGAAAATTAGGTTATGAGTCTGAATGGGCGTTCCTGATTGTGTTATAGCTATGTATTTTTGTGTAATTGGGGATCTGATGTTAAATTTCTAGGGTTTGTAAGTTTGGGCATTGGTCATATTTCGTTTAGGTTTTCAATTTTCGGTTCTGTGTTGAGATTGAGGATTCTTTTCCTCGTGAATGGGAAGGATAGTTGAAATGAGACGAATTAAAAACAATGTCAAATAGCAGAGAATGATTATTCTTCTTTCTGTTTTCACTTTCCTTTTCTGGTTAGTTGTTCAAGTGTTGTAGGAAATAATCTCTGTGACCCTTCCATTGTTGGTAGGCTTATGATTTTGATCAATCTTTTCTCCACATTATTGAGGAAATCAATAAGGGAAGGGAAAATACCAAAAGCAACTGTGTGTCATGGATTGTGTTGAGTAGAATATCATAAGCATCTGACTTTCATTCTAGAATGGAAGAATATCTTCTGAAGTTAGGAGCTTGGCGAGTCTATGTGTATGTAGTGGCAGGGGGACATCATTTATTTCAACAGAGCCTTATATTAAGTTTCCGAACTAGAGCCTTATACTGGTGACACTCAAATCCTGTGAAGATTGTGATATCATGTGCTTACATTAATTTCACCAAATGATTATTAATTAGTTTCCAATTAGGGAATAATTCTTATTTGATTTTATGTAACCCCTCGTGTGCAGATTTGTTGTGGATGTTTTTCATGCTAAGTTTCCTCCCTGAAGTTGAGAAATGTTGACGGGACATACAGATGGTCTATCAGAAGCTGCATCGTCAAAGGATCACCTGCTTGCTGATCCTGAAAATGGGTTGGATGATGATAGTGAAGTTAGTTTGGAAGAGATATTGTATTCAGCCTCCTTCGAAGAACTTGCCGAAAATAATGTGAAGTATGACACAGTTATTTGGTTCTCCATATCCCTTTTGCTGGTTTTAGCTTGGGGAGTTGGTGTTATCATGTTGCTTTATTTACCAATTAGAAGATATGTGCTTCAAAAGGATATTGCCTCACGCAAGCTATATGTGACGCCTAATGAAATAGTCTACAAGGTATGGACGCATGTACATCAATATGCATGTGTTGTGTGGAAGTTGAATGCTTTACTGTGTTAACAGTGTGAAAGAACTAGAAGCATAGATATTATTGTTCATTATTATTGTGATTGTACTGATACTCATTCACAGAACTATATATGCAAACTAAGTTTCATTGCCATTAACTTTTCTGGTTCCCTTTCTCCAGGTTTCAAGGCCTTCATTCATACCCTTTTATGGCATAGTCACAATTGAGAGGCGGATTCCTCTTTCCTTGGTGATTGACCTCATTATAGAACAAGGTAATGATGCCACCTATACATGTATGCTGCATGATTATGTGACTCTTGAGTTATCCTGCATATAATAGGGGGTTTTCTCAATATACTTTTATAGCTAGGGGGAACACTAAGCTGTAATTTGGTTGCAGGTCACTATCAAGTTTCCTTGTCCCTTATTTGGTTCAGTATCAAATTGAAGGGGCTTTAGTGTGGGGAAGTTACTATCCATTTCATTATGTACTAGATTGCAGATGTGTGGGTTCTAGACCTCAGTTCTTGTAATTGTTTGCCAAACTTAATATTTCATCTAGGTGTCTGAGTGTGTTAAACTACTCATTGGCAAATAGTCAGAGGCTTTCAGATTGAGAAAGACCTTCATGTAGCTCAGCTATGCTCTACCGTACACTTTACTTTTGACTGTGATTATAGGCCATGCCTGATGAAGTTTTGTTTTGTTCTGATGTTTGCTAGGCTGCTTGCAATCCAAGTATGGACTTAACACTTTCAGAATTGAAAGCATAGCACATGGAAAAGCTGCACCTGTAGATGAACTACGAGTTCAAGGGATTCTTAACCCTGCACATCTGAGGAAGGTAATGCTAACTTCGTTTCCTATTTGATTTTCTTGTCATATTTTTAGTTCTATCGGCCTTCCATGACCAGACAAAAACAATGTTGTTTATTTTTTGTGTTCATTGATATGGTCTGCTTGTGCATAACTGTTGTTGGAAATTTGTTGTTGGCATACCTTCCAGGTCATAATAGCCGAAGCTTCAAAGAATATACTGGATACAGGGAAAGGTTGGAAACTTGCTACAGCCTACAATACTGAAGGGGGAGCTATGTCAAGGATGACATCATTGTCAGAGGGACCAGTTGTTTTCAAATCACCAAGCAAAAGCTGGAAGGTAAGTTACAATGATTTGGTGTGGAACAACTTACTTTTGTACCGATTTCAATACCAGGCTGGCATGGTACGGTACGGAATACAAAAAAATACGGAAAACACTGCTGGCAACTCTTACTCCCAATCATATGTAAACAATTAGTTGTGTTGTTTCCTGTTCTGCTGTGCTTATTAGGCCTTATTGCCTATTGTATGCAGATGGCAGGTTCACCTCGTTATTCTTCTCTGGAGCACAGAGGGATTTCAGCTAATGAGGCCATACTAAGCAAACTGGAAGAAGTCAGTAGATCAGTGAAGGTATGGGAACTTGTAAATTTCTTCATGGCTTGTCTGTGACGGAGAAGATACCTTCCATCTCCTCTAATGGAAGTTTTTCTTTCTTAACCAGAGAATTGAACTGCTTATTGACAAGCCACAGCCATAGCCATAGCTAGATCACAGTCGAAACTAAAAGCTCGCTGGAAATGCTCTTTCTGAAAGGAATCCAAAGGGAAAACTATGGTCATTTTCTGTTTCATGGAAAGATTTTTTTTTCTGTATATATCTTAGGTTCAATTCATATTTTTGACATTCGATTCATATTTTGATGCTTAAAAATCCAAACCCTTGTTTTTTTTAGGTCTATTATTTGTTTACGATCTTAGCTCCTAACAGGAAAAAAAAAAGATTAAATCCTTAACAATAATACAAGGGTTTAAAATAGTTTTAGAGGAAACAAATGATTAATAATTTATCTAAAAATGAGAAAAATCAGTTTAATTTTTCAATAATCAACTTAATATTTTGATTTATATAATTTTAAATATATCCCTTAATTCTTATGATAAAAGAGGATCATCACTTTTAATTCATTATTACTTGCCTTACCCTTTCTCTAAGGCCATTTCCAATTATATTTTGATGCTTAAAAATAAAAATCCTTGGCTATTATTTGTTTAAAATTGGGCTCTTAATCTAGGACCAAAAATAAGATATTATTTCGTACCGACTGGTAGTACTGTATTGGACTAAAATTAGTATAAAATAAAAGGTCAATTATTACGAGTTTAAATATCAATAGTACTGGCCTGCTTCTAATAGTATTGACCCTGAAAATTTTAACAAATAGGAGAATTGATTTATAAATTTTTCAAAAAAATTTAAACTTTTCGATCCTTCCACTCACATCTCCTTCCCCCTCTTTTTTTAATTTTTTAATTAATTATTTTATTTACTTCAATTTTTATAATTATTGTATTTTAAAAAAAATTAAAATAAAAAACATTTTTATTACTAATTATAATTATAACTTAAATAAAATTTAAAAATAAATTATTTTCATTTAAATTTATTTTAATATTTTATATAATATTTATTAATAAAAATATTTTATTTTTAAAATAAATTATTTAAAACAATTATCTAAAAATTAATATTTATTATATATTTATAATTATTAAATCAAATTTTATTTAAAATTTATGCTTTTTAAAAATATATTTTAAATTTAATTATTTTATTAATAGTTATTAAATTATAATTAAAATTAGTATTTATTATTATAATTTTTAAAAATAGTATAAAAACATTAGACAGTTCTATTTTGTAATTTTTAATAAATTTAATAATTATTTTATAAATTTAAAAAATTACCTAAAATAATTCCCAATATTAACTGATATCGATAAAAATGCCAAAAAGAATGTTTAGTTACGTATCATCGTCTAGGAGCTAAGCAATAATTAAAAGGTTTAGTTTGTTAATTATCATTTTAATATCTTTAATAATTTTTGTTATTAAAAATTAATTTTTCATAAATTTCATTTTAATGATTTTTTACATTTAATTCATATTTTAAAGATTATAAATCCAAATCCTTCTTATTACAATTATTTATTATTGTTTACAATTTAGCTCCTGCTAAAGGAACTAAAGGGAAAAAAATCCTTGTTGAATAAAACTTGTTTAGAGAAAACAAAATAACAAATACTTAATAATTTACTAAAAAATGAGAAAAAAATAAATTTAATTTTCAATAATAAATTTAACTAATATTTTAAGTTATATCATATTATATTTTCATATTTAAAATATAAAAATTAGTATTAAACTTTAATATCTTAATTTCTAAATATGTATTTAAAAAACAGTAAATAGAAAGATTAAACATCGAACAAAACAAGTGGTAGAGATCAGACATTGGTAAAGAGTTATCGGTCACGGTCAAATCGGAAACACGGACCAAAGATTTCTCATCACATCTCCTCCATTACAAAGACGACGACTTGTTCGATCTAACAAACAGAAACACTCACTGATTCGAAATCAAAGAAGATTAACGAAAAAGAAACCAACTTTTAAAGGAAAGGAAAGTAGGAGGAACAACAATGGATGGAACTATCATCAGAGACTTAAATACTGGTAATCAAGAGAAATCAATCCATCATCTTGTTGCAGTTTTTTCTCATCACTTGATTTCACTTTGTCCCTCCCTCCTTTACTTTGCATGATCAGAAACACAACAAATAAGATACACAAAATGAACCCAAAAAACAAAAGACCAAAACCCTAACTTTAGAGAGAGAGGGGGGGTGCGAAGAGTAAAGGGAAGGCCTTTGAGTTGACGACGAAACGAAGTAGCTGAATATATAGTTGCAGAAACCCTAAACTCTAATAGTTATTGCTTACGTGGCACTATAATGTCCGTTGGATTGCGTTTCTTTGTTTTTCATATCTACGGTGCTCCTCTTTTCTGCAATTCCTTGCCTGTTATGTCGCCGTCATGAAGGTTTGGAACATATCCTTATTATTCAATTTCTAGATAACTACTATTTTTGTACGGATGATAAATGATTTATAAATTAATAATAAATCCCTTATTTGATTATAATACTAAAAAATGTATATTTCAATATTAAATTATGATTATCATTTAATTAACATTAAGGTTTCATTTACTAATTTGTTTTTTATTTTATGATACAATTTCAATGAAATTTTAAATTAAACTTAGAATTTGACCAAACATAAGATTTATATCATATATTATTTTTAAATAATTACTTGACCAAAAATATGATTTATATCATATTATTTTTAAATAATTACGATTTAAATTCTCTTCTTAAAACGACATCTTTCTATCTCTTTATCAATGCTTTAAAAATTAGATTGAAAGTTAAACTAGTAAAATAAGAAGATTAAGTATTAACAGATTTAATTGTATTAGATAATTTTAAAACCAACTAAAAAATAAATAAATTTAAAGAATTTAAAATATGATTGAAATATGTTTTTAAATTAAAACTAATCAATCTATTTTAATTTATAAGAATTTATTAATTTAAAAATTGATCAATTAATTAATAAATTAATCAAAATTTAACAACAAAATTTAGATCAAACCAAAAGGTTAAAAACTAAGTCGAAATATTGGACAATTCAAGATTTTCACAATTGTTGATCGAACCAGTTAGATTTTTTAATGAATAACATTGTAATACAAAGTGGTGTCAAAAATAATGAAAAAAAAGAGAGGAGCAAATTTACCTTTATAAGATAGCAATTTATCTCTAATTGGGATAAAACTCTGGAGCTGATATGAAATTTTATTTCTCTTATCATTGAAAACCTAACACAAGACAAAATAGAAGAAATTGAAAGCCTAACCGAAAAAAGTAGAGCTAGCAGATTTCAAGGATGATAATACATTGGAATCGAAAGTTTCGTCTAATTGTTCTTCAGCCTATATAATGTTGAAAGCAGCCATGAATGCGTACAAGAAGGAAGTTGAGAAGCAAGAATCTGAATTCTGCATCAATCCTGGCTACCTCCAAACTGGTATGAGCTACAACATAGGCTTCATGCCTGTTGATACAGCTGCCGCAAATCCTGTAGCTTGGCAGGAGGACTCCCAGGCCTCTTGTTTTACTGTAGTTTCTGAGCCATGATTGCTCATGACCAAGGTTTAGACACTACACTTGTTCAATACAGAATAACTTGGACGTGCTCCGGGTCAAAGAAAAGTATGAAACTTTTTGTTTTGTATCATTTGCTGTAAAAGATTTGAAATTTTTCCTCAGATTCCTTAATTTGTTGAAAGGGAACCAACCTGCGAGTGTTGCTTATTCTTTTGATCTTCTGGCAGAAAGTAGTACATTGACGGAATAGGTCAAGAGAGCATAACAAAAGCATGAGCTAACCCATGAAGGAAAAAAAGAATGGTGGCTAGAAAATCACATCTATAGATTTCCCCACCGTTGATAATTTAACAAGTCTTAGCTACCATATCAATAAGACACATTCTCTGCCTATATTGAAACAACTTGGTTGAATTCCCCTAAAGGACCAAAGTACAAGAAAAGATAATCTACACTGCTACAAAAATCGTTTAATGGTTACCGAAGTTGTTTGCCCTCTTAGCTGAGCTGAGTGTATTTGAGAGAAGCATAGCTATGGTCATTGGACCTACTCCACCAGGAACTGGAGTGATAGCTGAGGCAACCTTGCTGGCCTCTTCATAACAAACGTCTCCTACCAGCCGATAACCTTGACGACTTTTTGCATCCTATAGATACATGAAGTGATAAAAGATTCAGAGCAATATCAGCAGCCAAGAACTTTAAAAAGTTAAATCCATCTCCTTATCCTCCCAAGGGCAGTGATGTTCAGCACATCCCCATACATGAAAACACAAAACTTTCCTGACATAACAATCCAATACACAAAAGTGGGCTCAGCTCACCTCAACTGGATTAATTCCAACATCAATTACTACTGCACCAGGCTTTATCCAGCTTCCCTTCACCATATTTGGTTGTCCTACAGCAGAGATCACAATGTCTGCTTGCTTCGTAATTGCTTCAGGATTTTTGGTCCTAGAATGGACAATACTTACAGTAGCATCTTCTCTCTACAGACACCAAAAGATCAAGACATGTTAAATAGAAGAAGTATGAAGAGGAAACGCACAAAACCATGCAAGTACTAAGTACAAAATATAACTTCCAATAGGAACACGAGTTACTTGAAGTAACAGAGCAGCTGGCATCCCTACAATGTTGCTCCTACCGATCACTACAGCCGTCTTCCCCTTTATTTGAACTCCATATCTACGGAGCAACTCTATGCAGCCTTTAGGAGTGCAAGGAACAAATAGCGGTTCTCTTCCTCGCATGGCAAGTCGGCCAATGTTCACAGGGTGGAAGCCATCCACATCCTTTTCAATGCTGACAGCATTCAAAACATTTTCCTCATCCATATGCTGATATAAAGAGATTCACATTTCAATACAGACAGATAGATATCACGAATATATCCAACTTCTCATCAAACCATATTTCAATTTCAACAAAGATAGGCCCATGAAGCAATACACTGTTTTTAAGACATAATTTAGAATCAGACCGGAGGCAGAGGCAACTGCACAAGAATTCCATGAACTGAAGGATCATCATTGAAACCAGATATAAATTTGATCACTTCATCTTCTGGTGAATCTGCAGGCAAATGCACGTCAAAAGAATTGATCCCAACAGATTCACAAGCTTTCTTCTTCTTTCGAACATAAGTAGCAGAGTCCTTCCTGTCCCCAACAAGCACTACCGCCAAACCCGGAACCACACCAATTGCAGCTTTCATTCTCGACACTTCACTAGCAATCTCCTCTGTGATTTGCTTGGCCACCATTTTCCCATCAATTACCTTAGCAGAACCATCACCAGCAGCTACACAAGAAACAAAGGAATTTCCGTTATGACACACACATGTTTGATAAAATGCTTCAACGAAAAAGAAAATCGCTTCATTAGGCTCACCGCTTACGACCGGAGACAGAGCGATGGAAGAGTGGACGGCGGTGAGGGGCCTCAGGGGTGGCCGGGGAAGAGGGCCCACCAAGTGGCGGAGTAAGAGAACGCCATTCCAGCGACGAAAGGGAAAAAGTCGAGCCGTTGCGGAGGATGATGTATCGGTTAATGCCAAAGAAGCCATTCGAGACTTTTGATATTTGGGGCAATGTAAAACGAAATGTGTCCAAGTGTAAAAACTTTCAAGGCAAAATATGAAAAACCAGTGTTTTTAAACAACAGGTAGCAAATCAAAGTTGGTAGTTTTTCAAAACCGAGAAATTTGTACAGTACAAAGCCGGGAGTTAAAGGAAGAAAGAAATTAGGGTTTCTTGCAATTAAAAGAACCACCACAAAAACGAAAGAGATAAACGGTCGATAAGGTAAATTGGGAACCCAAATGCTGGCGGATCTGAGAGGAAAATGAGGGAAAGTGAAGGAATTAGGATTTCGAATTGGAGCTACAAGGCGTAGAGAATGGTCGTAGTAGCAGTCACGGACACGGCCTGCTTTTGGGATGAGAAAGAAAACGCCCCTAAATTTTGACAAAGAACTGGAAGAAACCGCTCTGCTGCTTCTAGGGCATCTAATCTAAACCTAATCATCTGTTTTTTCAAATGTGTCCTAGTGTAAACCATTAAAAGAGCTTTTGTAGGGTTTCTATAATTTGTTATTTACAAAAAATATTGCAAAAACCTTTTTCTCTACAAGTTAAAAAATATTAGACTTTATATAAAAGCCTAAAATTTATATCACATCTAAATATAAACTCGACTTATTCTAATTATTTATATTTTTAAATTAAAAATATATATAATATCTTTTTACTCAAAAATAATGTTATTTTCAAATTTCGAAGTCCAAACTCAATCCGAAGTCTAACCAAACCGAGTCATACCCTTTGACTTCAAATCAAGCCAGACCGGATCAAACTTATTCGTCCATCCGAATCACATCCAAATTACAATAAAAAAAACTTATAATTACTATTGCTCAAATGCAACACAAAAAAATAACTGTAACGATTCAGTAAAAATTATTAAAGAGATTATTTTAGAATAACTCATATAAAAAAATAAATAAATCAAACAAATCATTACAAGAAAAAATAATAATATGTTATTCTTCAAATGCCTACAGAATAAATCTATTAAAAAAATGGTGCTTCGAGTAAGATTAGATGTTTAGGACTCCGGTTTACATTTTGTGTGAAAAGTATGCTCAGATAACAATGGATGTAACTTCTCATCAACACTATAACAAAGAAAATTTACAATTCAGAACACAAAATTCAGTTAATCTCAACGTATAGTTTTTCCTGGAAAAAAAAAAAGATCCTTCAAAATTTTAACTTGCTGAAGAATTTGATCCATCATGATTGAGAGTGGATGTTCTCAAAATCCTGTACAAGTTTTGTTCAATGAAATTCAAAATCCCTGTACATTTCTCTGTTGTATATTGGTTTGGTTTTCCTTGTATTATTCAATTTTTATACCTACATGGGCCAACTTTTATATAGCCAGTGTTCCTTCAGTAACTTGGTTATCATCTGAAGAATCTGGGACTGGAGCTTTCGGTTTAGTCATGACTCGAGAAAATCCGTAACCAAGCGAGCTTCCGCTAGCTTGACAGAGCTGCAAAAAGGTTCATAGTTCTCCAGATGTCAGATACAATCAGAGAAGATAAACATGGTGTGTGGGAATTGGAATTCTGAAAGAGAAAAAAAAAATCACCTCAGCAAGCTCAGACAAGTGACGGGACCGAAATTCGTTGATGGTCGCCGCTATCTCCGACATGGGCAGTTTAGTCTGAAGAAGTACATAGAATAACTAGGCATTAAAACCAGTGTTTATGATGTTGACTTCCCCTTAGAAACAGCTAATGACAAGCAACATAAGAGAACATTAATCCTTTTACCTGGGCAAGAACAGCAGCAGCCAATTGTAGACTTGGTTCCAGTGTTTCGGGAACAACCTGCAAAATGTTTGTCTCAAATGAGATATGGATGTGTAACATCAACAAGCTAAGCACATACTTCTGGTTTCTTGCATGTTATAAGAAGGAAACTCAATAGGAAGCAGCATTACCGCAGTAGCCCCAGCCTTCTCTAAATTCAGGCCATGATCAACGTCGTGTGCTCTGACAAAAGTCTTCACGTTGGGAAAGTACTTGTTCAAAGCCCAAACAGTTCTATAATTTGCACCAGGTGTATCTAAAGTTATTGCTGCAGCACATGCTCTCTCAGCACCAACTTTATGAAGAACCTGTTCATTGAATTTAAAAAACATGTCAGACATTGGACTTGCACGTTGGACAATTCATACGGCATTTCACCTTACCTCTCTACTTCCAGCATCTCCAAAGTACACAGGAAGGTCCAGGGCTCGCCCCATTGCCACTCTATCACTGCAAAGAAGTAAATTATCTATTTCACAGCAAGTAGTGGCATCTATCCCACAAATTCACTAAATAATTGTAGCAATCAATCTTGCAGCCATTGTCCTTGCGTAAACATCTTTTTAACTTTTAAGGAATCAAGAATCTCTGAATGGCCATGAAGTGCAAGTACTTCTACATTGATAGGCTAACACAGGTTGTATAATTAAGAAGTATAAATTTCTCAGCTTCATTGATTTTTTTTTTCCTCATCTTCCATGAAAAGGCACTAAAATCCATTCTGCTAAAGTAACGTGTAAAACTGACATGTCAATAGGAAAAACAGGAATACAACTGTCATTTCAATTGCATTAAAACCATGAATATGCATATAGTATCAAAATATTTGCCTTACCTCCTCACATCAAGAGCAACAAATGGAATCAACCGTTCTGAAAGAAGCTGTGCAATAATCTGCCCAACCCAAATAAGAGCCAATAGTCACAAGGTTGTTATTGTGTACTAGATTAAAATAGAAAAGAAATGCAAATGACTTAATCAAATGCATTAAAAGACATTTAAATTGCAACTCAACCTGGCCAACACGTCCAAATCCACAGAGGATAATGTGATCTTGCAAATCATCTGTCTGTAAGAGAAAGATGTATCAGAACATAAACATGATGTCTATAATTTCCATGTAAACCAAAAGCAAACAAGAATCAGATCACTTGAACGAGAAAGAACATGTTTATAGATGGTGCCCAAACAGCAAATCGTTCATGACTGGACATTTCAGAAAGAAGCCCTTGGTATAAGGTTTGTTTATTATTTGGCATTCAATTGAAGGTTTACCAATTACCACAGTGTGGACTAAACAAAAACTGATTTTTGTTATGGGCAATAGCACACACCCCTTATTAGGTTGATCAGCTCAAAGTCTGAAACTGAACAGCATACCAAAACAAGTTCCAAAGAATTAAGTCAACATCTCTGTGTTCAATTTTTCTTGTGCAATTCTTCCCTTCTCAATGTCATAGCAGGAACTAATATCTACTTGGGAGTATCAAAGTCATCCAAGTTGCACCATATTTGCAACAGCCTTCTTGGTTTTACATGGGAAATTTCATGTCCGGTTTTCCAACATACCAACAAGCTGTGGAACAGTCATCATGCCACTAGTAAAACACTAACTGAAGTACCTAGACAACACCAAGGACTAAGCTTTTGATCTTCAACGTACAGTTACAAATTCATATTTTAGCTTTACCTCACTCTCAACCGGTAGCAAGCTTCGAACATCCTGCAGCTCAAAGCGAGAGGCAATCAGCTGGCCTCCAGCAGCAAGCCATGGTGTGAGTGCCATTGAGATCCCCACAACAAGAAATAGCAAGGATGATAGTTGAGGAGACATTATACCCTGCAGAAGAAAGTATTCAAGAGAGCAATAATTTTACAACCAATAAGGTTTATTATTTTTGCTGGCAAAAACCATAAGAACAATATGTTTCGATAACCATAGTACCCAGTGTCACATAAACCGTGTTAGTAAAATCTGACAACCAAGTGAGAAAACATTTAGCTAACAACACAACAAACCTGATTAACAGCCTCCCCAAAAGCCACAAATGCAAATTCTCCACCAGGAGCGAGAAGAAGACCAACCCTCGTTGCAGATATTACTGAGATCCCAAAAAGCTTACCAACTAAAGTAACCAATATAGCCTTGCCTCCAATTAAGAGTCCTAGCGTCCCCATAATGACTGGAAAATTTGAAAGAAGAAGTTTTGGATCAATAGACATTCCAACCTGAGAACACAAGAAATCACTTGTTAAGGCTAGTACTAAGGAATTAGATTTATATTAATGTTGAATGCATGGGATCTAGAAGCAAACAAAATATAGTTACATAAGCATGCAATTCTTCTAAGTGCAGTAATACAACCATCTTTTGAAATTACAAGATCTTAGTTGTAGGTCATCAGGCCTGAAAGTAAAAGTCGTACACTATTCAGATGAACAAGGCTAGATATGTAAGTAGCTATGACACAGAAAAAACCAACAAGTCACTTAGAACAAGACATTGGGTAAATCTTGTATAATACTCCAATGTCGAATGCCTACCGTCATGAAGAAGAGGCCCAACAGAAGGCCACGGTATGGAGCAATATCTGATTCAACCTGTAAGGAAAATTCAGTTTCTGCAAGAAGCAATCCGGCCAGGAAGGCTCCTAGTGCCATTGAAAGTCCAGCCTGTTCCAGAAAAAAAAGATAAAGACACAAATTTGTTAGGACTATTAAAAAAAAGTTAACAATTTACAACATTTCATACCCTGGCTGTAAGTAGACTTGTCCCCAGAATCACAAGAAGTGTATTGGCAGAGAATATCTCTGCATTTTGATTCTCTGCAATTTGCTTATATATTGGTCGAAGCAACTGCAGAAAGCACAAAAAAAAGGGAATATAAAAATAGGCACAAGATGTATTTACAATGAGAAGAGACAGATTACAAATTTGCAGTAAATAGTAATACAATTTTTTTATTCCACAATCCCACCCCTTTTAGCTGCTGGTCATTTTATTGTGTAGATATTAATGGGGTCATCCTGTAATTGCATTCTCATTTACACAAAAGACACTTCTTTTAATCATGTTTAGACCTTAGAATGCTCAACCATTGGCTACTTGCAAACTGCAAAAAGCTAATCCACCAGTAAACCTAATGGATATGAAGAAAAAAGGAGCTTCTTCCTAGAAAATTGAATGATTCTTAGCATAATGAAACAATGATGTGTCAACTTGCACATTTTTTGGGGCACAAGATACATGTCTTCAGCAATAGAATCAATGGCCAACTTTATATTACAGCACACTGAAAATTAGCCATTAGTTTTTTCTGTGAAACTCATGGATCATATTACTGTTAAAGAACACTATCTTGGGAGGATTAATGCCCCTTCAACTACTCAGCATGATAAATTTAAAGAACATTAAGAGTTACCAAGCGTCCTCCAGCAATTATGGCAGTGATGGCAACGGCTGCCTTAACAGCAGCTACCCCAAGGGCTTCAGCAATAGCTTGAAAACCAACCTGAAAACCAGTAGATGTGCAATGAGCAACAATAAAGTGACCACTACAAGAGTCAAATGTCAACTGAAGAAAAAGATTCAAACTATTGAAACTTCTTGCATTCTAGATTTTCGGGACATATGGCAATCAAGATCGCAAAATGTTGTAGCTAGTATGATTCTTTGTATGGAGTTGTGTAACAGCTTTTGCTAAGGTAATATAATATTAATTAAAACTTTCAAAAAAAATCGCATTCACCATGCTTTCCTTCAGTTTCTTTGCAGAATGAATCCAAGAACAAAGCTATCATTCTTTTGCATATACTTTAGATACTCTTGCTAAATTTGATCAATTGATATGGTATGCATTACTTAGGCCAACATCACAAATAAGGACACCTATGTGTACATAAGTGCTAGCAACATATCTATAACAAATCAAGTTTCTTCCAGTATTTATCATAGGCAAATGAAATCATTTTAATAGATAAACAATAATATAATTTATGAAAATTACTTGCCAATGACACTTTAAACAAATTAATTCTATTATATAATTGCTTTTAACAAATAATATGAGCAGGACGCCCAAATATCTAAACACCTTGTAGAAACTTTTCAACATGAAAATTAGTTGATGTGGATGATTTTTGTTGAAAGAAGTTATCATCATAGGAGTTTAAAGTTTATTAGTATTTTTATCTAATTAGTAGTTTAAGTTTATTAGTATTACTACGTAATTAGTGGTTTAAGTTTGTTAGTATTATCACCTAGTTAGGAGTTTTAACTTTGTTAGTATTACTAGGAGTTTAGTAATTAGTAGTTTAAGTTTGTTAGTATTACTACCTAGTTAGGAGTTTAAGTTTGTTAATTTGTTTTCCTTTTTGAGTTCAAACATTGTCTTTCTTTTGCCTATATATATAGGCAGGTATTATGCAATAAGAAGCAAGCAATATTCATCTTAATTTAGTTCATAATAGCAGTAGTTTTAGAATAGCTTTGTTCTCTTTTGTCTACCAAGATAGGTTCTTCAAAGAAAGGAAGAAATACCAACAAGGGAAAAGAGGTGGACTCAATGTTAATTGTCCAGTGACAGGTCCTTTTCTCTTTTCTCTACCAAGATAGGTTCTTCAAAGAAAGGAAGAAATAGCAACTTAAAAATCTCGTCAAGTTGTTATGGGCCCGAGAAAAGGACCTGATCACTGGACGATTAACAGTGAAGTCCACCTCTTTTCCCTTGTTGGTATTTCTGCCTTTCTTTGAAGAACCTATCTTGGTAGAGAAAAGAGAACAAAGCTATTGTAAAACTACTACTATTATGAACTAAATTAAGATGAATATTGCTTGCTTCTTATTGCATAATACCTGCCTATATATATAGGAAAAAGAAAGACAATGTTTGAACTCAAATAGGAAAACTAATTCCCACCTAAATTAGGACTCTAAGTATGTAGTAATACTAACAAACTTAAACTCCTAACTAGGTAGTAACACTAACAAACTTAAGCTACTAATTACTAATCCTAGTAATACTAACTAACTTAAAACTCCTGACTACGTAGTAATACTAACAAACTTAAACTACTAATTACATAGTAATACTAATAAGCTTGAACTACTAATTAGATAAAAATACTAATAAACTTTAAACTCCTACGAAGATAACTTCTTCAAACAAAAATCATCCACATCATTAGTGGTACTCTGTTTTTCCCTTTCCTTTATGATATTAGCATGAGAAATCATCAGTGCACTTTAAACAAATTAATCATGTTATACAGTAGCTTTTAAGAAATAAAATGTGCATGACGCCCAAACATCTAAACGCCTTGTATAAACTTTTCCACATGAAAATTAGTGTTCCTCTGTTTTCCCCTTTCCTTTATGATTATAGCATGAGAAACCAACACCGACCAAATTGTAAGCACTAAGAAGAATTCATGAAAACTTACTCCTCCTTTAGATGAATTTGGAGAGATAAGAGGTATGAGTATTAGCAAGACAACAACAGCCAAATCCTGAAAAGAAAGAAAAAGCAAACAAGACTGCTAGTTAAGATTTTTTGAAAATTAAATATGATCCTAAAAGGCAAACCATTGATAGAACAAAACATTCACAACAGCAATGAGAGAGTTCATCTAGGTATGTATAGATATGGAATTGGAAGAACCATCCACTATGTGACTGAGGAAAAGGTGGATTTCTGTAATCCGTCTGAGAATGGGAAAAGATAGAAGTATACAGGTTAAAGTATCTTTAGCAGGATAACATATACAGGTCCAGCAATTCCATGCCTTGTCTATATTTTGAATTCTTTTGAATTCAATATCACATCGCCGAAATGAATGGATGGCTTGCCACAAGCAAGAAAGATTTGAGAAAAAGAAAAAATGGTATAAAATTTGCATAAGGAAACACAATGTCCTGAAATTCTATAAATACCTGAAATAGTAAGACAGAGAATGTTGCTCGCCCATGGCGTGATGTGCTTTCACCTCGCTCCTGCAACACCTGCAAAGTAATACATTTGCATCAACTGTCTGGCCACCAAAAGAACACTGACAGCAGGTCTTTGCAGACTGCACTATGAGGCTGACATTACCAAATACATATACCTAGCAAAGTTAGCCGAACCTTTGACTAATGGGCATTCAGAAACTCAAAATTCAAACCTAATTTAGCACGCCTTTATTAAATCTGGAAAAAGTTTCTCTAATTTGACCATCCCCTTTCTTTACTAAGAAACTATGGCTAGACAAAAGTAGCAAAACTTGCATTTAGAACAAAATGTGCATGAGCTGTTACCTGGAGGACAACAGCAGTGGAAGACAACGCCAGACCATTCCCAATCACAATAGCAGCTGGACCCGGCAAGCCAGCAACAAAATGAGCAACCAAGCCAACAGCAAATGCTGTCGCCAAGACCTGCATCATTCCCACAGAGAGTCTAAATCAGCAAATTGTATGACAAATACTAAGGATAGCTTGATCCAGAATAACAAGGGAAGCAAGGAACTCCAATTACCTGGGCAGATCCTAATCCAAAAACATATTTCTTCATGGAACTAAGCCTTTCAACAGAGAGCTGTAAGAGCAGAAGAAACTTTCAGTGTTAACGTTTTTTATCATAGTGGAGATTTAATCAAAACATAAAAAGCTTGATTAATGAAACTCTTACCTCAAGGCCAATATTAAACAACAAGAAAACAACTCCGAACTCAGCAATTGCCTTTGTTCCATGCACATGACGAATAATAGAGAGACCATAAGGCCCAATCAAGATGCCAGCAGCCAAGTAACCAAGGACAGGACTACCTAAAATTGCAGAACAAATGAAATTTGGCAAGTAATATCTTAAACATACACCTCAGTTTTTGATAAAGAAAAGCTGATATTCATGTGCAGACTAGTTTCAATAAAGCACATAGGAACACATGTGACAGAAGTGGTAAATGCAAAAGAAAAGCTTATAGTATATGAATAAGCAAAAAAATTTACTTAATCCACTTGAAATAAAAAGAATCATAAACACTGTGAAATTTTATAAAATAAAGAATATAAGTTACCTCCGGGAATTTTCTGAAATATGGGCACAAATATAACACTAGCAAGGAGTAACCACAGCACATCAAACAGAGATGCTTCTTCCTCGTTCATCTATTAATAATGATCAAAGAAATCTAATTAGAAACTACTAAATGAACTGAACTTAAGCCAAAAACCAGAATTGAAGCGCAATAAAATATATGCCTCTTGCTGTGGAAGCATCGCAAGTAGCTTAGTAAGTCTCATTGGGAGTTTCTGCATATCACGAATCAGAGGCTTTGCACTTGTTGAAACTTCTTCAATGCTAGTGGTAATAATATCCGGTTGGTGGAGCATCGATGCAGTCCTTTCTACTCGATTAGAGTATAAAGCTATCCTGCTCCCAGTTAAGCAGATTGAGATCAAATTCCAATGATAGGAGGAAAGGAGAAACGTTTATAGTGATAAGAATAGAATGAAAAAGATATAGTATACATACCCTCCTCCAAATAATAATAGCCCGAGAACCAACTTTGGCAATTGCTTCCTTGCAGAATCCATGATGCCTTGGAACACTAAGGCTGGTGTGAATTCTTTCCCATCTACATCAAAAGAGAAGAAGGATGCTGAAAAAAAGCGAGAAGATTTCTTCAACAATGCCTTTGGAGAATTAGGTTGCGAGGGTGAACCCTCCCTAGTCAAATCCTTCTGCATTTCCAGTTTTTTGGTTTGAACCCCACCCTTTGACTTTTCTGATTCTACCTCTGCGTCCTTAAGAGAATCCAAACTTGGTTTCCCATTCTCTTGATCGCTCAAATCATCAGAGTGACTTAACTCTTCAGTTCTCTGGCTGGCTTGATCAGAAAGTCTATCTCGTGATGTCTCACCAATTAGATCATCACTGCTAATTGACAAATCCATTTCTTTTTCATCAGCCACTTTACTTCCACCACCCACCTTGTCCTGCTCCAGAGCAGCCTCCTCACCAGATACATAATCCTGGACTGCTTCAAGGGTATCAGCAATAGAATTGACAAGAGATTTATCTGCTCTCGGTAATGCAATTTCTGCATCATTTACTCTTTGTGCAGCTTCGAGTTCAAATGCAACAGCCTGTTCTGCTAACAGCATGATATTTGCAACATCCTCCTCAGCTTTCAAAGCATTCATCTGTTCTTTTTCAGCAATCTCATTTAACCTATCAGCTTCTTTCTGCAGTTCTTCCTTTTTAGTTTGTATACGGCTTAACTCTGCCTCACAGTTCGTCAAATTTCGTTGACATTCATGAATAGCTTTCTGAGCTGCCAAAAGTGCTTCACTCTGTCCACCAACAACAGCTTCAGTATCGCTATCACTAGAACGATCTTGTTCATCAGACCCGCCCATTTTAATCTCTGATGATTCCAATGCCACCATAAATCTAGCTTCAGCCAAAGAAAGTGTCATGGTTGCCTTCTGAACAGCTTCTATAGCAACGCCTTCTTCATTCACAATATCTTGTATCATATCAAGAGTCAAATTAACCTTATCCCAGGCATCGGCAGCCTCATCTTTCAAAGCAATAGCAGTCTCCGAAAACCTTTGAGCTTTTTCCTCGAACATGGCACTATTAAGCCTAGCAACTTCCAATTCAGTCATTGCCTTTTGCAACAGCTCCCTTAATTCCTCTAAACTAGGCGCCTCCAGTTTTTCCTTTGCCTCAACCACTTCACCATCCAAACCACTAGATTCAACATCATCATTAACTCCCACCACTTTAGAACCCTCCTCACCAGTCTCCGTGACCTCCATATTCCGACCATTCCCATTAACATACGCTAAAGAATCACTCCCTTGACACAAGGACTTAACATCCCGAAACACCTTACACCAACCACCAAAACTACAAAACAACGACCTACTCGTACACGACGCACTCCACAAACGCCGCCCTCCTCTAAAACCCAAACTCGAGTTAAAGCAAACACTCGTCTTCAGCTTCTTCGATGACCACCTATTCCTCGGAACATCACAACTATACCTCGAACACAACGAAATCGAGTTCTTGTAACTCCCAACTTGGCGCCTACCGAAAACATTTGGTTGGTTGTACATAGTGCGCGTAACATCCATTTCCATACACCTCAATCAATCAAATCAAGTACAAATTAAACTTCAACAAACAGAAAAGAAAACAGTTATCACTCCCACACTCTCCTAGACATTTAACCAAACACCTTAAAAGCAGTACAGGCGGCACTAACGATCAAAGCTAAGAGAGAAATCAATGGCGGAACTGAATTGAAAAGAGAGAGAGAGAGAGAGAGAGAGAATCAAAAAAACTGACACAACTGAGTACAAATCAACGTGAGCCTTTTCTCTAATTTCCACAAAGAGCAACTGCCATAGAAATGTTGACTCATTTTCCTTTCTCTCCCTTCTTTCTCACTCTACTGTGGCGGTTTTCTTGTATATATATTTTCTTGTCTTCATAATTTCCGTTCAGTTTCTTTGTCTTTGAATCATTATTAGTTTATTTGGTTAATTACACGTGGGATTAAATTATTGGTTGATTAGTCAGCTCTGGTGTTCTGCAAATTTACCACAATACCCTTCTAAAGGGTCAGGAGTCAGGTGCTTCAAACGGATGCCAACGAATATCCCGTTGGAATCTATTTTGGGCTCTCGTTCTCAATAATGTTTCAGTGTTAGAAATGGGCTTTAGGCCCATGATCTTGCTTGTTTGTTAATATCAGATTTAACATTTCACCGTTAACTTAAGGGGTCATTTGGTTCCACTTTTATTTTTCTGTTATTGTTTTTAGTTTTTGTTTCCTGTTTTTAATTTCTATTTTTTTCTAAAAAAACGAAAACCTGCTTGGTTGAGATTTGCAATATAAAAACTGAAAACAAAAATTTGTTTGTTTGAGATTTCTAATAAAAAACTGAAAACAAAAATATGTTTGATTTATTATTATTATTATTATTATTATTATTATTATTATTATTATTATTATTATTAATTTTTAATAAGTTACTCTTATTATTATTAATATATTATTCTTATTCTTATTA
>JANVCL010000009.1:23442226-23462981 GCA_026546855.1 Erythroxylum incrassatum | reverse complement strand
GCAACACAAGGAGTCCAAAAAAATAAATTATACGTATTTTCAACCTTTTTTCCTGCCACTTTATAAGCGGAATCATTGTCAGAAATAAATTGAACAATATTTTCAAACCTTACATCATTCACAACTTTATTAAATATCACAAACAAAGTCTCAGTATTTCTAATAAGGCTAAATGCATCAATATATTTAAAAAACATAGAACCATTTGTAAAATAAACTAAAAAAATTTATAATAAGCTCTTGTCTCCTATTTATTCAACTATCACACTTTATATATTAGAATCTCAAAATATATCCAAATAATTAATCACTCTTATAGTTATTAGACAAAATCACAAAATGGGTAAAGGGTTTTGAAAGTGAAATTTAATGGTAAAATTAACAAAAATATTAGTCTACTACCCAATTCAGCAGCCTCACTGAGCTGTAATAATGAACCTTATCAGCATTATTTGATAACCAATTTGGAATGAACTGTCTTTATTGGTTGCTTATGTTCGAAAGATACGCAGAGGAAGAGACAGAAGAGCGTCAAATCTAAATTGTACTTTGAAGAAAAATACACATAGAAGGGAATGGCAAATTTTGAACGTTTTATTACATCAATTTTTTTATTAAAAAAAAACCTTCCAAGTAGAGGTGAAACACAAAGTTAAGAGAATTGCATTTGGCTAAAATTAAAAAATATCAATCAAGTAGATTAGAAGGTACATATATTTCATTATTCTGTTCCATCCAGTTTGGATCATACACAATTTCGTTTTCCTTGCAAATAACTTGACTTCCTGTCCTTTTAAATATCTGGGGTATAATACGCACATCTAAGTTAGACTTTGAAAAAGGATGCAATAAATGGTTAAACCCAAAAATGACAAGAAAATTCAATCTAGTCTATTAATTTTAATTCTCTATTATATGTGTATCAGTTCCTATAAGCATTTAAATTTGTTTTCTTAATTTAATTGTTGGTAGTCTTTTCATTTATTATATTTTCTTTTTATTTAATAATATCTAATTGTTCATCGTACCAACATTAAAGGTTAAGTTTAGACAAAAAAAATTTAACTTTTTCTCACCCATCCTTTATTTTAAGTTAAATTACAAAAAATTAAATTTATCTAAATTTTGTAATACTATTCTAAACTTTAAATAATAATAATAAATTACTGAACTTCCAATTTATTATCAAAATACCCGCAATTAAGTCAAATTTTTGTACTTGGTAATATTTATCCAACTAATTATTAGTTATTTTATTAAAATTTAAAACATAAAATCTAATTTCCTTTCTTCTTCCAAATCCATTTGTTTTTACTCTAGTACATTTTCTACTCTTTTTTTTTTTTGAAGAATAAAGGTAATAAGATTAAAGGCGACGAGAATAAATCTCAAACAATACATCAGGCATATCAACCTATAGACGAAACCTGCCATGGCGAATAGAGTTACGCGCGAGCAGGTGGGCACAACGATTTACTTGACGCCTAATCCAAAAAACCTGAATATCCGGCCTAGAAACAAGAATGGCCTGACAGTCGGACACTAGCAAACCAAAAGTAGAATTATCCTCACACGAGGAATTAATAGCGAAATATAAGGACTGACAATCGGTAAAGACACAACCAGGATCAAGTAAAGAATCGGAAGCGTAAAGTAAACACTGCCGCAAAGCAAGGGCCTCCGCCACTGCCGCTTGATTACCACCTTCCTCGTAGCCAGAAATGGCTAAAGAAAAGTTACCTTTCGCATCTTCTATAGCCAAACCAAAACCCACCAGATCCAAAGCTTTGAAGATAGCACCATCAACATATGCAAGCCAAGAAGCATGGTGGTGTACTTGGGCCAAGCGAATGGGAGTCACACCAGCCTGTACTCGTGCCGCTACTGCCTGCAGTGTGGAGGAAGCATGTTGGAACTCCTCCAGCATAAGCCGGGCGGACTGGGTAATATGTAACAGATGTGGCCTAGTATTGGACCAGAGGAGAGCATTACGGGCTGCCCAAAGTTGCCATGCCACCATAGCACCCAATTCGGCCCTCCGCTTTCCGAAGGAAGAGAAAATGTGCAAGAATAGATCCTGAAAAGACAAATTTACATCAGTGAAAGGAAAGCCGGCTAACCTCCAAACATCTTAGGCAACACAACACGTAACAAAACACATGGTCCACAGTTTCCTCAGCAGGTCAAAACAAACATGGCAAGGGAACATTAATCCCACGCTTTGTCAAGTTATCCCTAGTAGGGAGGACGTTGCGACCCAAATGCCACATAAATCCAGAACCTTGGGCGGAACATCAAGCTGCCATAAGTGCGTCCAAAACACACCAACACCCCCTATACTACCACCATGTCGGAAGAAACGGTAAGCTATATGATAAGCAGATTTGACCGAATAGAAGCCTTTCCGATCAAAATGCCACACTAACTTGTCTTGATGTGCTCGAAGACTCAAAGGAATGCTCAAGATTCTTCTCATATCATTGACAGAGAACAAATCCATAAGCTTGGAAACATCCCACTTCCTTGCGCCTGCAACAAAAAGATCACAAACCCGCAAAGCATCAGGGATAAAAAGAGAACCATCCTCCACATAAAAGTTATCCGCACGGGGAATCCAAGGGTCCCGATTCACATAAATACTACGCCCATCACCTACCCTCCATGTGACCCCTTGCTTCAACACCTGTTTAGAGAACAAGACACTCTTCCAAACAAAACTACACCCGGAACGCGGAGTAGCGGATAAAAAATCTCCCTGAGGGAAATATTTAGCTTTGAAGAAATAAATCAATTATTTTTATTTAACAATCTTCTTTAATTAAACTTGAAATATAAAGACAATCTTTTTTAATCATATTTTAAATTTTTAAATTTTATTCAATTTTTAGCCAGTTTTATAACGCTCTAATATCAATTCTTTTATCTTACCAGTTTAAAACAATGATAAAATCTATATTTATGATAAGTTGTAATGGGATTATTAAATTCTTCAAATTAATTAGCATTTCTAACAGAATTAGCTCATGCATATTGCATTCTCCAAACTCGTTTTCGTCTTGTTTACGTTATTTATCTAAATATAAACACATTTAAATATTTTCATGTTTTGATAATGAGATCATCCCAAATGATATCTCTTATTTTCAGGGTGAACCACTTAACAAATTTTTATTTAAAGATTCTATTAGATAATGTGTGATAAAGTAATACAAAATAAAGATTTACATGTATAAAGACATGGAATAGATTCTCCACCAATCACTTTACCATAAAAACGAAGATGCTTATTGATTGTGAAATCTTGTTCTAATTCACTAATAATAGGAAGGAAGAAGGGGTTTTAAGGTTCCTCATATGTTAGACCATTTTGGCTTAGCAACTGAGAGCTTCTCTTGAAACGCCAATGGCGGATATTAGAAAAGATAATGGGAAACACCATAGACCCCAATTACCACACGCAAACGGTAACATCCTGGCTTCTGGATGCAAGCGAGGAATCAAGAGATGGGTTCCGGTAGCCGCCGTTCTGTTCTCCATCGTCCTCGTTGGTTACTCCAGGATTTGGACCATCTTTGTAAGTTTCTTTTTTAACATACACAAAATGTGACTTACCTAATGTTTTCATCATCTTAAGTTCACCTCATTAGCCTTAGTCCTCCATTTTTCTTCATCCATTAAATATGAAAACTAAAGGTGGAAGATTGAACAAGTTCGTGGAATTTTGGATGATTATCCTAACATTATCTTTCGTTTAAGTTTTGCTTTTGAATTTTTGTTAAAAAATATTCTTAAAAAGTCAGATTTTAAATTAGTTAGAATTTAATTTACTTTGTATGATTCTTCAATGCTCTCTTAAATGCAATTTAATTCTATTAAATTTTGTACTTTTCTCATAAAAATTATATTAATAAATTGTCCAATCACATATATAATAAATAATATACCAAAAAGGAAAATATACTAATGTTAAGCAAGATTTGTTAAGTTACTGCCTTTAAACACAATTATAATCATAATATTGCATAAACTTTAATTTAAAACTCTAATATTAAGAATAACATGTAACAATTTTTTATTGATAAATTACTTAATTATAACAATTTAATATAACTTAATTGCATCTAATAGCTTGGTATGTAAGTTATATTTTCTATTTCAGGTTCAGATTGAACTTATTTTCTTCGAAAGATAACTCTTCCTTCATTTTTTTTTCTTCATAATATTGTGTTATTTGTTCGAATCTGTGCAATATTAGGCCAAATTTGAAGCATCTCAGACCTTTCAGTCTGTCACAGCAAAATTACCATTCGGAGTGAAAGTTGTTAGCAGCAGAACCAATGTTGAGCCATATCAGTTCACACTCAACTGCCCTGAACAAAAAGCTACACCGAAATGCAGTACCAGTGCTGACTATCCTTTCACTCACAATGCCAAAGAAACTATATCAACCCAACAATGTCCTGAGTACTTCAGATGGATTCACCAAGACCTGGAGCCCTGGAAACAGGAGGGAATTTCCAGGTCCACCCTGGAAAGTGCTAAAAGTGTCGCACACTTCAGGCTCGTTATTATAAGTGGCAAGGCTTATGCGGAGATATACGGGAGGCCATTTCAGACAAGAGATTTGTTTACAATGTGGGGTTTTGTTCAGCTTCTCAGATCCTTCCCTGGAAAATTACCTGACCTGGAGCTGATGTTTCGTTGCGGAGATAAGCCTGTGATCGTGAGAAGTGCACACCAAGCAAGTAATGCCTCTGCCCCACCAGCTTTGTTTCAGTATAATGGAAACAGTGACTCGTTAGTCATCGTCTTCCCTGACTGGACTTTCTGGGGATGGTAAGTAAATATCGCCTCCACAACTCTATTCTTTAACTTCACTCTTAATCAAAGTTCTAAATTTCAAATTATGTGGGATCAATTACGGAAAATATAATAATGATTTGATAGCAGGGCGGGTCATATTTGAATCCCTTAAAATTCAAGTCTAAGTTTAAAAATAAAAAACCTTAAATCTAACATAATTTAGTTTAATTGCTTATACTTATCTTGTAAAATATAATTTAATTCGTTAATTTCAAATTATTCCAATCCAATTTCTCATTATTGATCAAGCTTAAAAAAATTCTTATACATGAACCTAAGTCCTTAAACCCTAAAACTATATTAATTTGATGCGAATACTTAAAACTCATAACCTATCAACTGATTCGATTTCTAATCCAATTTTTCTTTATTGATCAAGTTTAAAGATAATCATCAGCCTCAACCCAAAAGATCCGAATACATAAAAAATGAGCCTGATAAAACTATATTGATCATTAATTTTGAGTCGGGCTTAGACTGGCCGATCTTTTTTGTCATCTCTAAATGCAATTATGAGCAGTTACTCCTAAACCTTCCTGACGAGTATTTTAAGCTTGTGGAGTCCAATCTACTGATTTTTATTTTGATATTTGTTTGGGTTGTTCAGGGCTGAGACCAATGTAAAACCATGGACAACTACGTTAGATCTCATATCAGAAGGCAACATCCGAACTAAATGGCAGGATAGGTCGCCCTATGCCTACTGGAAAGGAAATCCAGGCGTAGGTTTCTACAGGAGTGACCTCATGACATGCAATGTCTCAGACATCCATGACTGGAATGCTCGTCTCTACGTACAAGTACGTTTCTTTTCCTATATTTTTGTCTTACGAATTTCACCAGAAACCTAGAGATCGAGTACTAGCTGTATGAGTTAGTGAATTTGGATGAAGAAGACAGTCATGGACTTGTTACTGTTTCCATTTTCAGGACTGGAGAAAAGAAAAAAAGCAAGGGTTTAAGCATTCAAAGCTAGAAGACCAATGCACCCACAGGTTTGTTCATTAAATTAGGGTTATTTCAGATTTCTTAAATTACATGTTGTGTTTTTTAATTTAGTATCTGATCTTCTTAAAGATACAAAATTTATATCGAAGGATGGGCGTGGTCAGTGAGTGAAAAGTACATATTAGCATGTGATTCCATGACCCTCATTGTCAAGCCATCGTTCCACGATTTCTTCAGCAGAAGCCTGGAGCCAATGAAGCACTATTGGCCTCTTAAGACTGAAAAGCTATGCAGAAGCATTGAGTTTGCGGTGGAATGGGGAAACACTCATCCTGATAAGGTACTTGTAGGACTACTATCTGGCCAAATCCGAATTAACGTTACTATTGAGTCAGTCTTAAAAACCAAAAATCGTATTTATCACCTGATTTGACACGATTACAGGCTCAGGCCATTGGCAAGGCAGGAAGTGAGTTCATTAGAGAAAGTTTGAAAATGGAATACGTGTATGATTACATGTTTCATTCCTTAAACGCGTATGCAAAACTCTTGAAATTCAAACCAAGAATACCAGAAGGAGCAGTGGAGCTCTGTGCAGAGCCATTGGTGTGCCCTCAAACTGGTTTATGGAAAGAGTTCTTGTTAGATTCAATGGTGAAATCTCCAAGGGATACACCTCCATGTACTATGCCCCCTCCTTTCGATAACCCTACACTACAGGCTCTTCGAGAGAGAAATGAGCATATCATAGAGCAAGTCGACTTGTGGAGGAGTAAAAGGTGGCGGCACAAAGACTAACCATTCAAGGAAAATGGGATTGAGTTGAGTTGCTTCGTAAGTAGGCTCTTTGTAAGATATGTAACTTATCCTTTTTGAATGAAGGTTCGTAATTACAGTCATAATATTACAGTTGCGATCGAAACCCAAAAAAGGTTACTAATCATCGCAAGAAAAGATTTCCACAATATATATTGAATGGAAGATACACAAAGTTATACAGATCCTAATTTCAAGTTTGTCTTCTGGTACAAAGAAGAAGAAATTTGATAATAAAGACATGATTCAATTGTAACAGTTACAGTCCCATGAAAAGAAGTAATTCACACTCAGATTGACCCAAGCCAGTTCACTGACACTCAAAAAAAAAAAAGAAAGGCCAAAACAATAAAGTGTTTTTATGAATGATGATCTTTTGATGATCGATTTAATTGATCAGAAAGCTCTTCCTTTCACAATGTCCAAGCTCATCTCACTAGGATCAGTTGCTTGTAACTCAACTTGGATTCCATCCAATTCCCTCTTGAATCTGTCCTTGGAGCTCGCATAAAGCATCTTACTCCTTACCCTTGAAGCGTCGGGTGACCTGCAAGTTAAAGTTGACAAAGAGTGTATATATGTTTATGTGCAGTAAGAAATGGTTCCAAGGAATAATCCTTGATACAAAATAAAGATGATTTTTAGATGCAAATATTGAATATTTGATTGAATCATGAACTGGAAATTCGAGAGGGGACGAATTCGTATATCATGATATTGATAGTTAAATTGATACATTGTACAAAATCCTGAGACCCTGAATGTATGATTTTCAAAACACTCCATTTAGAGAAGCATTGTGAAACAAAATATGACCTTAAATGCAAAGATTGAATCTTTAATTGAATCATGATCTGGGAATCCGTCAACTCAGCAACAGATGCATCAATATGTGTGAACTGAGTATTTTTATACTGAATAGTAAATCCTGTCAACAAGCGGACTAGGGTTTGAAAGTAGGCTAAAAATGCAGCCAACGAAACCTAAAAATGGCTCGAAAACGGAGGAAAAACATGCTCACCAAGCGATAAAGAAGATCTTGCTTTTCTGGCAGTTCTCGTTCGTTATAAAATCAAAATCAAACACAGCATAACGACACTCATTGGGGGGAAGAGAGTTGGTGAAATCGTCGTATGTTTCATCGGGACTCCCAACTTTTTCTACTGTCACCTGTTGGATCTTCTCATCTATCTTGAACACAATGAACCGATGGTTCCTTTTTGCTTTTAGTTCTTGAAACTTGAGCTTGCACTGGTCATGCACCGCCATACCAGATGCTGAGTTTGCCTGCCACAACATACATACAAAACTTCTGTTAAAATTGAGCTTTTTCTAACATGATTGTGTTGGAAAATAATGAATCCCTCTTGAAAAATTTATTCAAAACATCTGATTACGAATTATAATAACATATACAAAATAAGATTTTTTGTTAATATTGAGCTTTTTCTAACATGATTGTGTTCGAAAAGAATGAATTGCCCCTAAACAAGAATTTATTCAAAACACGTGATTACCAATTACCATAACGTACCATGTTGTCCTACGATGAAAGAACTCAATTTGCTACTACAAACCAACAAAGAAAGAACAAAAAAGAAAAATCTGAAACAAAGAGACGTAAATCTCTTTTGTTATTGCATTAATGGAAGAGTAAGAGAGAAGAAGGAGAGAGTTTTGTGGGTGAGAATTAAGGGTTGCTATTGGAAAGCCTTTAGCAACCTTAGGTTTAAAAACACTCTCCTTGTGTGTCTCTTCTCAAAGTCCATTTTTAACCTAATTGAGAAATTTATCAGGGGCTTAATTTGAATTTAACATTTTAATCTTTTTTTATTTTCCAAATTTAGAGTATCTTCATACTAAGTCTAACCCATAAAGTTCGATAGTTTGTTGGATGTGATTTAACCCATAGATTACGTGTTTGTTTAATATGTTTATGCAATGTTTTAAAAATCGGATTAGAAATTAAATCGATAAGATAGGAAATTTAAGTTTTAGAGTTTAATCTTTATTAAGCAATAAAAATTAAACAAAAATAAAAATTTTGAAATAATATTGAAGAAGGAAATTATCCTTGTCCATTAAAAAAGTTAAAGTTTAATTTATAAAAAAGGGTCTATTAAATGAAAATCAATTAGTTTATCCTAATTAATAAAAACGGTTAGTTTATAATTGCTCGTTAATTAGTAAACTAACATGTATTCAATAACAATGGTTATTAAATTAAACTGAACTAAAAAATTGATCAATTTAAGATTTTTACAGTTAAATCGTCTGATCCAATTCATTTTTTAATTTATCAGGTTTAAGGTTAAAATACACATATGCCAAGTTGAAATTCCTATTTATTTATTAAAAAAAAAGATAATAAGTTGGCAAAGGAAAGCAAAGGAAAGCTCCCCAACAATTTCTTTGAACTAAGATAGTTTTGAGTTTTAAAGACTTCATTAGTCTCTTAAGATGAACTTACTATGTAATTTTAAACCGTTAACATGATTTAATTTAGGCGTGATATCAAATGTAAAATAAAGAAATTACCGTGTACGTTGTTGAAATTCCTATGTATTTAGGAAATCATTAATGAGTTGGCAAAAGCTTTCGTTAAGACTACTAGGCGTTTGATTTGAGCACGGAGTTAGTTATGGATATGGGTATAATAGTAAAAGGAGGATGGGAATGGATATAAAAAATAAAAAATAATAATATTTAGTTTGTAACTTGGGTTTCTGTATTAATATCAATAATGTTGTTTGGTTTGTTGCATTAATAGGAATGAAAGATAATACAATACCATTTTTACCCTCAATAAACAGAAAAATAATTTGCCCTTCATATGTAAAATCAAATAAAAGTAATTCTTATCTTCATCCAAAAGTTAAGGCTTTATCAAAACAAAAAAGGCATAACTTTTATAAAAAAAGATGAAGGGCTTGGGTCTTTATACGAAAGTTAAAAATTATAAAAAGTGCTTCTATTTCGTTATTCTTGAAAGCCATTAAGAGTTTTACAAAACAAATAAACAAACACCAACGTAAAAGACAATTCACTATATGTTTTTCTTTTTTGTTTAAGAGTTAAAACTATATACGAAAAATCAAATTAAATCACAAAACAATTATAAGGGGGAAAAATGAGCATATTGGTTTTATGATTCTCGTTCAATCTATAACCATATGTACTTTCACATCATCAAACCGTATAACAGATTGGTTATTCTTTTGATTAAATCATAAAACAAGAATATATAAGAAAAGAAAAGGAGCAAAAGCCCCATTTACAATGAGATGAAACCTGGTTCTGTCCAGTTTATTTAACATCAAATTAAAATGAGGAATTTTAGAAAATATACTTTAAGGTACAGAACAAAAAATTCCTTCGCTGATGAGACACAATAAGGCAAGATGGGAGATCGTAAGGAATTGAGAGACGATAAGGAAGTAAAGAGAATGGTAGGGCAAAGGCTAAAGATAAAAGAGTAAAAAATAAACATGATAAAAACTTATATTAGAATGAAAACTCGATACCCACTCTTTTGGTGGGTTTAGTGAATTCCCAAATTTAATGGGATAAACCCATTTCCCTGGAATTAAAAACTATAAAGTAAATACTGTTTTTTACAATTATTTTATTCCTTCGTTTCCAAACTTTCAAACCAAACGCTCCCTAAATAAAAATAAGTAGCATCAGAATGAAGGATTCAATATGGATAGGAAATTAAAGTTCGGTCAATTAAAAATCAACGGGCTAAGTTTAAGTTGACCAAATATCAAGTTAGGGATGACAAAAAACTCACAATTTGATTTATATCAATATGAAATTAATGGCTTAAATACGAGTTAGCCAAACTTTAGATTGAACTCAAGCCTCTTTTCAATAATTCTATTTTGAAATCGCAAAATGACATTATTTAGACGATTGAAACCTGACTTGTAGTTATCCCTACTTCAAGCTAGACTCGAGTCTTAAGGATCAATTTGAAGTTTGATTTGAATGACTCAAAATTTTAGTAAAAATGATATTATTTTTTATATGCTTATTTAATTATCATAGTCCTCTTAAATTTTTTTTAAAATCCTGAGTCCAATTCAAAATTTGATCAATTCAAAACACATCTACTAATTTTGGATTGAGTCAGGTCAAACTGGATCAGACCGAGCCAGTACCCTAATGTCATGCCTACATGATATATAAAGAAAGATCAATTAAATATTGTTAATCAAAGACCAAGATACGCTGACGTTTCACCAAGAACTTTGATAATTCCATTCCAAGCTAATGGCACATTTGGTTGCTTGTCAATTTTATATACATTTCAACCATCAAAACTTCAATTAAAAGTGATAGGTTGGTTTTGCTTCAAGAGTATTTTAAGTCTTACATTCCAATTTCTTATGATATACTTCATCTTTAAAATAATTTAACTCAATAATTTGAGATTTTAATGTATTAATTAAATTTTAAGATTTTAATTTTATTTATATATTCTTAAGATATATAGTAAGTCTGTTAGAATAGTATTTGTTTAGGTTAATCATTAACTATGAATATAATCTTAATATTTAAATTAAATAATACTTAAATTAGTGATAATTAGATTCTATAATTAAATATTTGTTTTTAAGTTCTATAATAGCACTTATAAGAAATAGTTAAAGACTTTTAACCGGTCAATTTTTTAATTTAATTTTCAACTTTTTGGTTCAATTTAATTTAATAATCTTTGTTGTTAAAAATCAATCAATTTATTTTCATAAACTAATTAATTTTTAATTTTTATAAACCAAAATAAATTGATTAATTTTCACTTAATTGTCTCTTTTTTAATTAAATTTTGAATTTTTGGATAAGTAAGGATATTCTTATTCAATCATTTTTTTAATTTTTTAATTTTATTTAATTTTTTACCGATTTATGACAATCTAATACCTGTTGAATCTTTTAAGCTTTAAACTTTTTTCGTACCTGTTTAAATCTTAAATTTTTTGTCTTACGGTTTAACTTCGGTTTTAAAACATTAATCTTTTTATGAAAATGAAATTGACAAGTTTAAAGGTCAAATATAAAAGAAATTAATATTTGGAATTTGTTCACCTCCTCTCAAAATCTCACACCATAATTTAAGTATAAAATCATAACAAAACACAATCTATGAAAAAGGATAATACATTTAATTAACAACCAAATATGCCATAATTTGAAGCCTAGTTTTTTCACACACAAGTATTAAACGCGAAGGCCACCCACAGAAACACTAGTTTCGTGGAACCTCAAACCAGAGTACCTCGTGCTTTCATAGTTTTCATGTCTCAACGCGTTGAAACTTGAAATTAACCGACATTAGAGATGATCCAGTACTCGTTTTCTTCTTCCTTCTTTTTCTCTATAACAATCCTAGAAACACACAGTTAACAATCCTGACATAAGCTCTGTCCTGTTTCTCTGTCTCTTCTCGGCTTCTGGTGTATACATAAGTCTCTCCGTATAATCAGCTTTCCAAACGCGGGAAGAAGGTGACTTTCAGTTTTTTCTTTCTATTTTTCATTTCATTCTTTCGTTTGTATGAGCTTTTCATTGTTTGTTTTGGTTGAGTTCATTTGGACGTTCAGGAAAATTCAAGAAAAAGTATGTCTTTATAAAGAGTTCTGATTAAAAAAAAAAAAGCTCCCTTTTCCTTAGTAAGTTCACGTTTTGTCAATGTCTGGTTTCGTGATGTCTTTCCTTGAAGTTCTGTTTGGTGGTAGGAAAATATTACAGGATCTTGTAGATCATTGATTAACAGAGATCATCTCAAAATATAATGATTTTTCTGGTAAGGAATTAACTGTTAATTCCTCCATTCTCAGGTAGCACTTGCTTCCTGCAAATTCTTGTCAAGGTGTTGAAGAACCATAAAAAATGAGTAATGTAAAGGTAGGAGTGGAGGTTGTGAGTGCTTATGACCTTATGGCCAAAGATGGGCAGGGCTCATCTAGTGCTTTTGTAGAGCTTCATTTTGATCATCAGAAGTTTCGGACTACTACAAAGGAAAAAGATCTGAATCCTGTTTGGAATGAAAGTTTCTATTTCAACCTTTCAGATCCAAAAACACTACCAAACCTTACACTTAATGCATATGTTTACAGCCATAATAAACAGAACAACTCAAGAACTTTTCTCGGAAAGGTTCGTCTCACAGGCAAATCCTTTGTTCCTTGTTCTGATGCTACCGTGTTGCATTACCCTTTGGAAAAACGAGGGATTTTTTCTCGTATCAAAGGGGAACTTGGTTTGAAAGTTTTTGTTACTGATGATCGTTCCATAAGATTATCAAACCCTCTACCTGAAATGGGATTCTCTCTGTTTTCTGATTCACGTTCAACTAAGTCACAAGCAACGGAGCTGCAGATTCCAGATTCTTCAGTCTCAAATCCATTCACCAGTGACAGAGACGAGTCAAGACGCATATTTCAGCACCCCTCAAGATCAAGTAAATCGTACTCTATGAACTTTGGATCTAATGAGATGAGTGCTGAACCTCCAGGATCCCGAATTGTTCGCATGTACTCAGGTCCTTCATCACAACAAGCTGATTATGCGCTTAAAGAGACGAACCCTTTTCTTGGAGCAGGACAAGTTGCTGGAGGTCGAATTGTACGTGGAAATCGACCAATCAGCAGTTATGATCTAGTTGAACAGATGAGTTACCTTTTTGTGCGAGTGGTGAGAGCTCGCCATCTGCCAAATAAGGATGTGACCGGAAGTCTTGATCCATATGTGGATGTAAAAGTTGGTAACTACAAAGGAACTACAAAACACTTTGAGAAGAACAGTAATCCTGAGTGGAATGAGGTGTTTGCATTTGCAAGAGACAGGGTTCAATCATCTCTGCTCGAAGTTGTGGTAATGGATAAGGACATGGTTAAGGATGATTTTGTTGGTATTTTGAGGTTTGACATGAATGAGATACCCACTCGAGTTCCACCAGATAGTCCATTGGCTCCTGAATGGTATCTGCTTGAATCTAAGAAAGGAGAGAAGAAAAAAGGGGAACTGATGATTGCTGTCTGGTATGGAACACAGGCTGATGAAGCATTCCCAAATTCCTGGATTTCAAGCACCATTACTCCTGATAGTTCCACTATCTCTTCTCATTTTCGATCAAAAGTCTATCACTCTCCTAGACTCTGGTATGTCCGAGTTAATGTCATTGAAGCACAAGAACTAGTTCTATCTGACAAGAAAAGGTTCCCAGATGCTCATGTTAAGGTGCAGATTGGAAACCACGTTCTGAAGACAAGGATGGTTCGAAGTCGGACGATGAATGCCTTCTGGAATGAAGAGTTGATGTTTGTTGCTGCTGAGCCATTTGAAGAACATCTAATCTTTTCAGTTGAAGATAGGATTGGTCATAACAATCATGTAAGTATTGGCAAGGTTGTTGTACCACTGAACACGGTTCCGAGGCGTGCCGATGATGAACGGAAAGTTCCGACCCGGTGGTTTAACCTCGAAAAGTCTATCTCAGCTGCCATAGATGAGAAACATGCCAAGAAAGATAAGTTCTCTAGTAGGCTTCATCTAGGAGTCATACTTGATGGAGGGTACCATGTGCTTGATGCTCCAACACACTATAGCAGTGATCTTCAACCAGCAGCTAAGCAGCTATGGAAGCCATCAGTTGGTATCCTGGAGCTTGGAATTCTAAATGCAGATGGTCTCCATCCATTGAAGTCAAGAGATGGAAAGGGTACATCAGACACATACTGTGTAGCAAAATACGGCCAAAAATGGGTTCGAACTAGAACCATAACCAACAGCCTGAATCCGAAATATAACGAGCAGTATACTTGGGACGTTCATGATCCTGCAACAGTTCTCACGGTAGGTGTGTTCGACAACTCCCAGATTGATGTTCCAAATGGTAATATCAGAGACTCAAAGGTTGGAAAAGTTCGGATACGCCTCTCTACTCTTGAAACAGGTAGAGTTTACACACACTCCTACCCTTTGCTAGATCTTCATCCCTCAGGTTTGAAGAAGATGGGTGAGCTTCATTTGGCAATCCGATTCTCATACAATTCATTTGCAGACATGGTGTATCTATACTCGAAACCCCTTTTGCCAAAGATGCATTACGTAAGACCATTGAGTGTGATGCAACAGGATCAATTAAGGAACCAAGCAGTGAACATGGTCGCTGCTAAGCTTGGCAGGGCGGAGCCTCCTCTCAGGAAAGAAGTCGTCGAGTTCATGTCCGACGCACACTCTCATCTCTGGAGCATGAGGCGTAGCAAAGGAAATTTCTTCAGGTTGATGACACTTTTCTCAGGATTTTTCGCTGTTGGAAGATGGTTTGGTGAAGTATGCATGTGGAAAAATCCTGTCACAACACTGCTAGTTCATCTCCTCTTCGTGATGCTCGTTTGTTACCCAGAACTCATCTTACCATCGGCTTTCTTGTACATGTTCCTGATAGGGTTATGGAACTATCGTTTCAGACCGAGATATCCTCCTCACATAAACACGACAATTTCCTACGCAGACGCAGTTCAGCCTGACGAACTTGACGAGGAATTCGACACATTCCCGACGACAAGAAGGTCGGAAATTGTCAGGATGAGGTATGACAGGTTAAGGAGTGTTGCTGGGAGGATTCAGACAGTGGTAGGAGATGTGGCTACACAAGGAGAGCGATTTCAGGCACTACTGAATTGGCGTGATCCTCGAGCTACGATTACGTTCCTGACATTTTGTTTAGTGGCTGCTTTGGTGTTGTATGCAACCCCTTTCCAGGTTCTTGCTCTTATGGGTGTGTTTTACTTCATGAGACATCCCAGATTCCGGCACCGAACACCACCTGCACCGATCAATTTCTTCCGCCGCCTTCCTGCTAGGAATGATAGTATGTTGTGAATGGTGCTTGTAAAGCTCTGGGTTAAGATTCATATGTATGTAGTCATTAATTTAAGAACACATGGGAAAATGGTGTATCTGCAAATTGCTGCTTGCATGAGAGTAGGTTTGGCATTGGGCGGACTGGAGATTGGGTTTGGGCCGAAAATTTTATGTTTAGGCCCAAGTTTAACTTAGTTTAAATTAAAATTTAAAACGACCTAATTTTAGGTAATATTTTTAAGGTTCAAGTCAAGTTAAACTTGAACTCAATTAAGGGCATATAATTTAATAAAAAATTTTATGTTTTTACATTTTTTTCTCAAATGTATCAAAAATTATATTAGCTGAGCAAAAATAAAGTATTGTAAACCCAATATCATCTATTTTTTTTTACATCTATCTTTCAGTCTGGTCCAATTCGACTTAAAGTCAATAGATTTTTCGATCTTGTTTGAACCTAAAAATTTTAGATAAAATGATGACATTTTTAAAATTTTAAATTAAAAAAATATAATTAGGTTGAACCTTAGCCCAATCAAGCTTAGGCTCAAACCATGTGTCTCGGGCTGGTCGGGCTTCGAGCCTTACCTGTTCCGGAAATTTATTTTCGGGCAGAGCCCCCACTCCCACTTCTGTAATTTTTCCACTAAGAGTGTTTCTATTTCTAAATGAAGCAACTCAAATATTCTTTATCATAGTTCAAGATGATGTACACTGAGGGAGCGCTTGGTTCACAAAAGATAATGGGAATAAGAATAGGAATGAATATAGTAAAGAATGAAAATGAAGTATAGTCAACAATGAATTTCATTCCTCTAGTAATCCACAGGTATGAAGTATTGCTGAAAATGGGAGAATGAAAGTGTTACCCCTATTAATACCAAACATGAATTTTCATTCCATACCTATATATTTCTCCCCGTTACTTTCAAATAAATACCCCCGAATCTTCATTTATTCCCCCCAAAGTCATTAAAAATTTTGGTTTTGTTGTTATCGAGGAGCCAAGATCAAGGTTTCCGGTAGAACCCAAGTGACTCTTGTGTTGTTCTTGAAGTTCTGCAATAGTAGCGGACGTTGTTTGTCTCGTGTTGTAGTAATTTTCCGGGAAGATTTGTGAATGCGAACATAGCAAAGCTGAAACAAGTGTTAATATCATTTCCAAGCAGTAGAACATCGAAACAACTAGGTTATTATCAGTTAGATTCCAGAAATTTATAGCTGCAGAAGACATTGATAAAGAAATCCTGAAATGATTCTTTGAAGATTCAGTTTTAGGCCTTGTTAACCTGAATCTAAACTTAACAGGACTTCAAAAATCCGTGGGACTCACTAATATTCAATCGTTATCATAATATTATTTTAATACAAAGGTAAAGTTTTTACTGAAAACCACCAATTAGTTTTAAAACTCCCCGTCATAACGTCTAATGTCCAAAGGCTCATTTATTAAATCATTTAATTGTCTTTTAACATATGAATCATTTAAAATGAATTGTTTCTAACTTTATGCGATCTATTGGATTAATAATTCAAGCAATCAGAATTTACAATAGTCATCATTGAAATACAATGATATCATCATTAATTATAATAATTATAAAACTAATAAAGATCGTGACAGTCATATATTATTAATCCAATATACTCCCTTACATGCACCACTATACTAGCCCTTCTGCTTAATCATGACTATAAATGAGAAGCATATAATGAGATCTGTCACTCAATTCTATTTTCAATATCATATATTGCAATCAAATATATAAGGGTATGTTTGGTAGAAGGTTTAATGATGGAATTGAATGAAATGTAATATTATTTCATTGTTTGGAAGGAGGATTTATAATAGAATGAAATGGAATCGGATGTGATGGAAGAGGAGAGTTTCATATTACATCTTATTCCATCTTAAACAGTAAAAATAATAAACCTCCGATTTAAGAGGTTTAGGATGGAATATAAAATGACAAATAACTTTACACTATATTATATTATAAACCCTTCAACCAAACAACATTTCACTATATTACATTATGAACCCTTCCATCTCTACCGAACAATAATTTTCTAATATTACATCCATTTACGTTCCATTCCATTTCATTCTATTACATTTCATTCCATTAAAAACTTTATGTCCAACTAAACATAGCCTAAAGAAGAAAACAAAAACTTCAAAAACAATACATTCATTTACGCACAAAGTGTGTCAATAATATTATAAGAGTCAATGCAACATTACTGTCTAATAGTCATCAACAAACTAATGCCAGTATTCTTCACATGACTAGAAAAAATTTTAGGCAGTAACTCCTTCGTCACATGGTCAAATAACATAAGATTGATACTACTATGCTTTATTGACACTTTATGTTTTTGAACCTTTTCCTTAACAGTAAGGTATTTTAGTTCCACGTGTTTAGTACCTTTGAAATACTTTTCGTTCTTAGAAAAGAAAATTACTGAAAAATTATCACAATAAATTTTCAACAGTCTGGCAATACTGTTGACAATCCCAAGCCTTGAAATAAAGTTTTACAACCATTTAGCCTAAATCATGGCCTTAAAGCATTCTACAATCTCAGCCTCTATAATGGAAGCATGAAATACAGACTGCTTCACACTGTTGTATGATATGGTCCCTCCAACTAACAGATAAAAATAGACAAAATTATATTTTCTTGCATCTACATAGCCAAAAAAGTCTGAATGAGTATCTAAACACCTCAAGGTGATCATATCTCCTAAAACTAAGCATGTGTTCTTTAATTCCTTGCAAATATCTCAAAACTTTCTGTGCAATTTTCCAGTGATCTATACAAAGATTACTCTGGTTTCTCCCTAACATCCTCACTTCAAAACTTATATCTAGTCTCGTACATTTCTGAGCATAAATTAGGCTCCCAACTACAGATACATGTGGAATTGATTCCATTTGCTTTTGTTTTAAGTCACCTTTCGGACATTGCATAAGGCTAAACTTATACCTTTTTGGAATTGGGATTGGTGATGTTGAATACTTGTCCATCCTGAATCTCTATAATACTTTATTAATATATTCTTTTTGAAACAAGCCTAACAAGCCTTGCGATCTATCACAAAATATTTTTATTCCTAACACAAATGTTGCCTCATTCATATCTTCATTTCAAAATCACTAGAGATAAATTTCTTAGTCTCGCTAACATACAAAACTAGAAAATTAAACTTACTTCCACTAACCTTCAGATATATACACCGATCAACAATGTTTTCTTTAAATTGATAGGAAATAATAATCTCATTGAACTTAAAAAACCATTGTTGGGAAGCTTGTTTAAGTATGTATATTGACTTCTTCAGTTTACACACTATATGTTCCTTTTTAGCCTTTATAAACCTCATTGGTTGGTCCAAATAGGCTTCTTCCTTTAAGTCCCTATTCAGAAAGGCAGTTTTCATATTTATTTGGTGCAAATTTAGATCATAATGAGCCATCAAATCCATAATAATACTAAATGAATCCTTCTTATAGACTAGTGAAAAAGTTTCCTTATATTCAATTTCATCTTTTTGAGTAAATTCTTTAGCAACTAGTCTAACCTTGCAATGTTATAAGTTATCAAGAGAATCACGTTTGGTCTTAAAGACCCACTTACAACCAATTCTCTTATAAACTTCTAGTAATTCTATAAGGTCTCAGACACTATTCTATTCCATATATTTCAACTTATCTTTCATGGCACCAAACAACTTATCACAATTTTCACTATTCATGGCTTGTGAGAAGGTCATCGAGTCATTATCAATTCTTAAGTCATTTTCTAACTCATGTAGATATGCCACTTAATCATCAAAACATAGTTGGTCTTTTTTATTTTTAAGACCTTCTTAATGCTATTTGTTGTGATTTTTCTAATGTAGGTTCATTCATTTTACGTTTAACTTCATTATGAACAATGAGTTCATTAAGTTATTATGATTATTAGGCAGTTCAATAATTTGTGGAACAATGACTCAGGTAGGTGTATAAGCCATAGAAATTTTCATAGCCTTAAGGACTTGCTATCTAAGGATGTCAATGGGCAGGGCCCGGCCTTTGATCCGGTCCGACCACGAGTTGACCTACTCGTGGCCCAACGGACTACAGGCGGGTCGAGCCAACCCGATCCACTTTATATATTTTTTATAAAAATGTTAAAAACGACATTGTTTTTGAAGTTACAGTCGAGTGGCCAGGTCAGGCTAACCACTTTTAGTCAATGATGAAGTAAATCACGCGTTAGTATAGACTTTATGTTCAATACACAAAATGCACAAGAAGGGAGGGTTGAATTGTGAATTTTTTTCGTTAAAATAATCCCCTTCTCAATTCCTTTGAAAACTTGCTTTTTCAAAAACTATTAAGTAAGAATATCACAATGTATTGTAATTAACTTCTATGTACTTGTATAAATAATAGAAATTAAAAGTCGAGAGTTAGAGAGTAAGCGTCGACACAACAGTTTTATTCTGGTTCACCCCAAACCGTGAGCTATGTCCAGTCCTCAGAATCCTTTTTTGAGATTTCACTATACTTTTCAAAAATACAAGTATTCTTTTCACCGAGCCTCTTCAGGTCTCTTACAGCAAGTATTCTTTTTCTCACTTAGCCTCTTCAAGCTCTCAGCTTTTCTTCTCTCTTACAAAGAAATAGTGCGAGCTTTGTTACAGAAGATAATAGCTCTAGAGTTTAGCACAATGAATACAGTGTTTCTTAAAGTTACTAGCTTTTTAAAAATCTCTAACTTTAAAATCATTAACTTTTTCAGTCTTCGACTCCGACTCATATTTATAGCCTTCGTCTTCAACTGCTTCTTGATAACCGCTTCTTTTTTCTTGTTTCTTGTTCTTTGAAGAAACAGTTATTCAGTTGAGTTCTATAACTAACTCAAATTGATTAACCAACCGACGTAGTATCGGGTCTTCGTCTTAGTATTGCTTCTGCTTCGTCTTAGTTTCTTTCATCTCACTTTCTACTCTGCTTCGTCTTACTTTCTTGCGTCTCGTTTTTTGCTCTGCTTTGTCTTACTTTCTTGCGTCTTATTTTTGCTCTGCTTCGTCTTACTTTCTTGTGTCTTATTTTTGCTCCACTTCGTCTTACTTTCTTGCATCTTATTTTTGCTCCGCTTCGTCTTAGTTTGACTTCCGCTTCGTCTTATTTTCTTTCGTTTCACTTCCGCTTCCGCTTCGTCTTATTTTCTTTCGTCTTAGTTTCTGCTTCCGCTCCGTC
>JANVCL010000009.1:23415105-23439632 GCA_026546855.1 Erythroxylum incrassatum | reverse complement strand
GTGTCAAGACTACAAAAATGCTCAATGTCTATGTCAGATGAAAACTGTGTCCAAAATTGGCGCACTCTAGGACAATCTCTAATAGCATGCAAACAAGATTTAGGATTACCATAATAAGGACACTTGTCATCGACAGCAAGATGTCGATAAATACGCTGTTAATTAGTCAAGAGTTTTCCTTTAGCAAATATCCATAAAAAAGATATGATACGTTGCGGATTTTGTCATTTCGAAATCAAATTCCACAATCTACTATTGCCTTCATCACCGATATTTTCAATTAACTCATACGCAAATGTTGTTGAAAAGGACCATTGTGATTTAGAGCCCACACCACACGATCTTCATCAAACTTAGGTCTCGGAGCCATAATGCTGGCAAATGGATCAAATTTATTTTTATTAATATACGAACGATGCAAATATTTTTTTATTTGTTGAAAAAAGAGGTTGTTTTAGTTAATTAAAACGAGTTACTTTATATCTGACTTAAGTTTTATATTTCACCAATTGAGAGATGTGGCTTACAAGAGAAGCCTATTAAGAGTTTTATGCGACAAGAACATATTATTCAAATTCAAGGTAAATTCTATTGTTTAGTAATTAAGTAGATCATAGTCTATTAGGTGGAATGATGACCCCTTAAATAAGTGCATACTTATAAATTAATGTTGAGTAAGAAGATGATGTTCCGTTAGATAAGCAACCTCCTCAGAAGAGATAAGACCATAAATATAACAGTAAAAGATAAATTAAATATGGCTAATATTAATAAAAAATTTAGAAAGACAAGGCTTAGGTGGTTCAGATGTATTAAGAGATGCTCCAGTAAAAAGATATAAGAATATTATACTTAGAGACTATAAAAGTAGAAAATGAAGGCCTTAAAAAAATTGACGGGAGATGATCAATAATGATACGACTTTACTGGAACTTAGTAAGGACATGACTCTTAATAGAAAACTTTGACATGCTAGGATAGAAATAAAGGATCTTACATAAAGAGGTCATTTTCTTTTTTATAGGTCTTTTAAACATTTTCTTATAGCTTAAATATTTTCTTGTAATGACTTGTTTGATTGATTTATTTATTTTTCTCCTTCTTTGTTTGTGTATTTATTTATTTATTTTATCTTTTATTCTTATTCTTAGCTTTGTTCAATATTTGTTTTATTACTTTTATTACATTTTTATAGGTATTTATTATTTATTATTACCTTTTATGTCTATTTTTATTTTTATTACTTGATTATCTTATTTTTTATGTTTTTATTAATTAAAAATAAGATTGTGTAATTTTAAACATCTCCGGACGTCACGTTTGGATCTTTATGACTGTCCATCTAAACTCAGAGATTTAAAAATCGATCGATCAAAATAGAAATTGCCATCATTACCCACGAACTTTGCCTATTTCTATTTTGGTACCCAGGACCGCGGAGTCAAAACGGCGCCGCATGATTACGGAAACACAGAGACATGTGGTTAAAGGTGGAGAATTGAAATGATTGCGAGCGGGAGAGATGAGACTGAGAATGATGAAAAAGTGCTCTCTCTCTCAACTGTTACCAGCGGCGCAAACTCATGCTATTTTGACTTAATTATGATTGAAGAGCGAAAGGGAAATTTTTCTTTTGAAGAATGAAAAATCAATTATGTATTGCTTTTGATTCTAATCATCACCCACACTTTTGTGACTTGTCCACGTTGTTTGTTTCATATTCAACTACAAGAATTCCAAAAAGATCAGAATTTTAATTATGTACAACATTATATATTTGGAGGTGAACAAGAATTCGTGACATGTTGGTAATGATTGTGGGGGTTTTGTTACCTTTCACGTTTTTTTGTATCCAAGATCATGTGTTTCTGTCTGAACCAACCGCATATAGTACAGGACATGATCTGAGGTTTTCTCAGGAATCAGACATTCCGACACCTGCTTTTTGGGTCTCTTTTTTTTTTTTGGGTTTTGGTCGGATCATGATTCAGGATTGAGGGGTGGAGGATTGAGATATAAGAATGGGGGAATCTATAATTTGATGTTCTTTCCAAATGCAAGAGAGAATATGGTTCTTGAAATTTGGTGGTCCTGAAAGTGGAAAAGATAAAACTGTAAAAAGCTTTTCTTTTCATATACATGATTTGTTTTTGAGGTTTTATTAATGTTGTCACAGTCACTCTAGTCATTGAGATCAGACCAGATCAGGGAATAGTTCAGTTGCTTAGCTGTTTGATTAAAGTTCTGGACACATTTCAAAGTTGGGTTTTCTAAGATGGGGAGTAAGTGTTCTAGGCTCAGTCGATGTTGCTCGGATTCTCAATTCAAGACGGGGGTTCTTGAAGTGTCTGAGTTTGGTGTGTTCCAAGTGATTATCCTTGAACAGAAAACTGTAGTCTGGCTTGGTTGGTCATGATTGATAGCTTCTTCTTTTTGTGTGTGTGTGTGTGTGTTTTTGTGACAGGGAATGACAAGAACAGTCAAGTGGATTCGTTGCCTGCATTTCGTGAGTTCACTTTCGAGCAACTCAAGAATGCAACCTCTGGTTTTGCGGTGGAGAACATTGTCTCTGAACATGGTGAGAAGGCTCCAAACATTGTTTACAAAGGGAAGTTGGAAAATCAGACCAGAATTGCCGTTAAGCGCTTTAATAGAATGGCTTGGCCTGATGTAAAGCAGTTCTTGGTAAGGCAACAATTTTTTTTATCACCATGAATGTTACTCCTTAAGAAGAGAAGACGGAAAATTTTCAATGACCAACTTGGAACTTGAGAGAATTTCTCTTTGGCAATGACAGGAAGAAGCAAAGTCTGTTGGCCAGCTCCGCCACCAGAGACTGGCAAATTTGCTCGGTTGTTGTTGCGAAGATGAAGAGAGGCTGCTTGTGACTGAATATATGCCAAATGAAACACTTGCAAGGCACCTTTTCCACTGTAAGGCTTAATCCCTAGAGCATAATTCACGATTTTATCTAAAGTTGAATCGTATCAGATTTCATATTGGAGCTCACAGACATTCTATTCTCTGCTGAATCAGGGGAAACTCACCCTATGAAATGGGCCATGAGACTAAGGGTTGCTCTCCATCTCGCTGAAGCTCTGGAGTACTGCACAAGTAAAGGGAGAGCATTATATCATGACCTTAACGCCTATAGAATTTTGTTTGACGAGGTAAAGGCTCTTCTGTTCCTCATTTATCGGTCAGTACTCAGTACACATTTTCTTTGTATTATATTTGCAGTAACCAGTCTTTGTGTTCCTGATTTTGCAGAATGGTAATCCAAGACTTTCATGTCTAGGCCTGATGAAGAACAGTAGAGACGGGAAAAGTTATAGTACAAATCTTGCATTTACACCTCCTGAGTATTTGAGAACTGGTAGGTGAATCCTGCTAAGAAAAATAGATGTTTTGTTGTCAAGCTTTTTGTGAGAAATTATCTCAGATATTGATAGATAGAAATCTCCTATAGTTCACAAAAAATCTGAACTAGTGTTGAACATCATATTCATTTTTACACCCTGATTGTGAGCTAATTTAAGACTCTTTCACACATTGTCTATCGTTATGTAGGGAGAATAACACCAGAAAGCGTAATATATAGCTTTGGCACACTACTGCTCGACCTCCTCAGTGGAAAGCATATTCCTCCCAGTCATGTAAGTTGGTATCACATTAGCAAGGAGTGCATAAATGGTTCTGCATCAGATGATTCTCCTGTATGTTTTTGGGTTTAATACATTTCTTGAATAACCTTGTCCATGCAAATCTGATCGTGTGATACTGATGTTCAGGCCCTTGATTTGATAAGAGACAGAAATCTTCAGATGCTTACAGATTCTTGCTTAAAAGGACAGTTTTCTAATGACGATGGAACCGAGTTGGTGCGTTTGGCTTCTCGATGTTTACAGTATGAGCTCCGAGAGCGACCAAGTTCAAAAGCATTAGTCTCTGCTTTAACTCCTCTTCAGAAGGAAATCACGGTATGGATCAGTCAGTCATTGAGGTTCTGGGAATAAAATATATGAACCCTATCAACACTTTCAAGCCATTTGGTTTCTATCAACTCAGGCAGTTAGCAGTCAAGAAATGGGCCCTTGTGGGTTTTTACCCTTTTCATGTTCATTGCAGGTTCCTTCACATATCTTGATGGGCATCCCACACAATACATCATTTTCTCCTTTGTCCGCATTTGGTGAGGCTTGTTCAAGGAGAGACCTGACTGCAATACATGAGATCTTAGAGGAAATTGGCTACAAAGACGATGAAGGGGTGACAAATGAGGTTATGTATCCGCTTTAAACCAGTTGCCTGAATTGAATACATTTGCTGCTTATTTAGCCTTGTCCGATTATTACTTCCGCTGATGTTGATCTTCTGATGTATGCTCTACATCTATTTGCAAAGTAAGCTCCTTCTATTACTGAATTGTTTTTTTCCTCTATTACATAACAGCTGTCGTTCCAAATGTGGACTGATGAAATGATGGAAACACTGAACCTGAAGAAGAAGGGAGATTCCGCTTTCAAGCAGAAAGACTTCAAAGCTGCTGTTGAGTGTTACGGTCAGGTATGGTATTAAAAATTTACTGTTATAAACTCTCTGCTTGGAATGCTTTCCATATGCACAAACCCACTTGCTGATATAACAACAATGTTCACTGGCTAAGGTTTTTAACTTTTTTCATACAATTTGCAGTTCATCGACGTAGGAACAATGGTTTCACCTACCGTGCATGCAAGGCGTAGTCTGTCCTATCTCATGACTGACATGCCTCAGGAAGCTCTAAATGATGCTATGCAAGCCCAAGTCATTTCTCCTGTCTGGTATGTTGCATCCTATCTTCAATCAGTTGCACTTGCCGCCCGTGGAATGGAGAATGAAGCACAGGCAGCACTCAAAGAAGGTACAAATCACGAGGCGCTGGCTGCTGCTCAGGCTGAGAAGGATGCAACATCTGAACAGAAGTAACAGAAATGGTAGATCTGCATTCTTTGAATCTGTTTCACCCAGTTTGCTTGTTCTGACGCTTTATCCTGAGAAGGATGCAACATCTGAACAGAAGTAACAGAAATGGTAGATGTGCATTCTTTGAATCTGTTTCACTCAACTTGCTTGTTCTGCTGCTTTATCTATTAATGCAACCAGCTAGCTTTGACCATCCATTTTCTCCAGTCAAGGAAAATGGAACACCATTCTGTTCCATAAATCAGTCAACATAATCCTGTTCTTTTACTAATTCTCTGAATGGTTGGATTGTTTATGTGTGTTCAATTTCAGATTCATTCTGCAAGTGATTGTAGACACATCCATATTTCTTCCAGTGGAGTGGCAACTTTTTCTTTTTGAGCAGTATCTAGTACCTAAAGAAAGAGGCAAACTTTAAGCTTCTATTATTTCGGGGTATTCTGAGGTGAATAGATGATGATGGTAACTCTGCTGTCCCAAAGTGTTATAAAAGAACAGCGACGTATTCTAAAACCATAAATATAACTTGATCAGTACACGAAGAGTATGGTCATTACCAGAGAGAACAACTGAAGCCTTCACTAAGCTAATACCCGAGGCTTCGATGTTGCATTGCGTTACTCTCTGGAATCCTTACATTCTAAGTCAAATATTGTTTCGAATCAAACCAATATAAGCTTACAACAACAATCAGTGAAAGGAGACTTACAAATCCTTGCAATAACTAATATCAAAGGATTCAATGGTGCATTGTGCTACTCTATAGAATCCAAGGAAGAGAAATGATGCATTATTCAATCACATTAGCTGCCCGAAATGATTCTTTACTTCTTCCATAGTAGACTGGGCTATTTCCAGTAAAGGTAATGAAGTTCCACCCAAAAGCTGATCCTCCAATAATATAGCTTTGATTCTGAACATTTTCAGCTTGCTGACTTTCAAAGACCAGATTAGACTGGAAATGCTTATTTTCAGATGGTTTATCGACATCTTGGTTTAGTTGAAGCGTATCAGCTGAATTAACGTCTTGTTGCTGATCTTCGGCCACTGCAGCATTTCCATTTTCACAACGTAAAGGATGGCCATCATGCAAATTTTTAGGCTTAGTTACAGTGACAGTTTCTGTAGTCATCTGCTTGTAAAGTTCCATCAGCAGCTTCATCTCTGTGAAATGCACAAGCAAAAGCTTATTCTTACTAATCAACCAAATTTTCATCAAAACTTTGCATCCATATCACACCTGCTCAAATTCATGTCAATGAACTTACTTTCTCGAATTTCATCGGCTCCCTTACAGCTCCGAAAGTCTACAGTTCGAAGCGCCTTCAAGAAAACAGAACAAATTCAACCAAAAAATCCAACATAACTAGAAAGTTACTGCACAAACAAAAACAGATAAGAAGCAACGGGGTGCTCAATACACAGAAAATCTCTAAAATCACTCATTCACAAGCACATTCATCAGCTAATACTGTAAATATGGGTTTTAACAGACCAGAAGATCCTTCATTTTTCTTTTTAATCGAAGATCTAATCATCACAATCCAGATATAATCCAAACTCCAAAAACCAGAACCAATAAATCAAAGATCGGTTCATTTTTTCCCAGAAAAGGACCATCTTTTTTGCTTTACCGGACTCTAGCACAACTAAACTTTGACAGATCCATCACTGTACCTCGAATAGACATGGGCGAATATCTCTCAGAACAGCACGCATCTTGAAGTAGCTGCAGTCTTCGATCCCTTCAAGTGGTCTTTTCCTCGTCGTCGGTGGAGGAGGTGTTACAGTTGGCGGCTGTGGGGGCGGCGGCGGCGGAGGGACGGAAGAGGACATTTCCGGCGGAATCGGAGTAGGATCTACATTTTGAACTACCTGAGAATCTTCCATGGATTGGCAGCAGCCTCTGTCCGAATATGGAATCTGACAAGAGTTGGTGTCTGTCGTGAAATGTAAGTGAACAAGACAAAAAGGTGTGTTTGGCCACGAGGTTTACTCTGTACTAAAAGACCGATACCATTAACTCATAAACCAAACAGCGCATAATGTTTGCTTTGTATATAAGCTTCCTTGTTAATAATAGGACTCTCTCTCAATCATTCACTAGGGTTAGCGTTAGGGTTAAGGTTCGTTGGAGAAAGAAGATGACGGGAAAGGCAAAGCCGAAGAAGCACACGGCGAAGGAGGTCGCGGCGAAGGTAGACGCGGCGACGACAAACAGAGGAGGAGGGAAGGCGGGGCAGGCTGATCGGACCGGGCAGGAAAAGGGCGGGCACGCCAAGTTGGAGTGTCCCCACTGCAAAGCGACGGCGCCGGATAGCAAAACGATGCAGATCCACCACGAAGCGAGACACCCAAAGATTCCGTTTGAAGAGGACAAGCTCGTGAATCTCCACGCCTCTTATGCCGCCGATACCTCCAAGTCTCGTCCTGGTGTGAGGGGAAGCTTTAAGAAGTGAAACCCAATTTCGACAATCCCACTACCGATACTGATTTTCCTTTTTAGATTAAAGTTATCAATGTACTATGCTTGGCAATGGCGCCAATGGAATGTCTTATACTATTAGCTTGTGATTATTATGATGATGAATTGAGCAATATCTGTTGTTTGGTCTCAAAGACTTCATCTTTGGTCTAACCTTGAAGACAATTACGCAGCCGAGATTAGGGATGGTAGACTGAGTCAACTCGGTCTAGATTAAATTTTAGGATGAAAGTCATTTTTACTTGATATTAGCATATTTTAAATAATATTTAAAAATTAGATTATTAAAATAAATTAAATCGAAAATTTAAAAATAAAAATTTTAAAAATTGAATTAGTCAAAATAATAATAATAATATATTTTATTTAAAATAAATATTTTAATTTCACTTTAATCAAAATTTAAATTACTCGAACATGTCTAAAATCCTCGTCCACAGACAACTGCTTTTCAACTACCCATCTTCTTCTTCTTCTTCCTCTTCTTCTTCTTCTGCTTCTTCTTGTTGTCACTAAACTAATACTTCCACTCTCAGTCTCACACACTAAACCACCAACCATGTCCACTCCTTCTCTTCTCTTCTCTTCCTCCTCTCTACACACAATACCCTAAAATCTCACGGTCACATCCCGCCGCCACAAGCCCACAAATGTCACACCCACTCAAGTCTCCGATCACCCCTTCCTCCTTCTCTTCCACTTTCACCCCCAAAACTCTCCTCGCCTTACGAGTAACTAACTTTCCCTCCAAACCCCGCCAAACCACCCTGTGCTGTCTCTCCCCAGACCAACCTCGACCCACTAAGGCCCTGTCACTGGTCTCACTTCTCCGAGCTATTCCAGACTGGGCCGACGGCATTAAAGAGCGTCGCATGCAACAGAAACGGGCTCTATACGACCACGAAAAATGGGTTGAACACAGAAGTTCTCTTCGACACGTTCGACACCTGCTTTCGAGCTTGTCTTCTCGGGTGATTTTGTCTTTGATACCACCGGTGATTGTTTTCACTTCGGTGGCCGTGTTTATTGCTAGCTATAATACGGCTGTGGAGTTGCATTTGTTGCCTGGGTTTTTCCCTGTTTTGAGGGCTTCTTCTTTGCCTTACCAGTTAACAGCTCCTGCATTGGCTCTGTTGCTTGTGTTCCGTACGGAGGCGTCTTATTCGAGATTTGTGGAGGGAAAACAAGCTTGGACTAAGATCATTTCTGGGTCCAATGATTTTGCCAGGCAGGTTATTGCTGGGGTTGATGGCTCTAGGGAAAATGCTGCCATTAGAGATGCGCTTTTGCAGTATATTGTGGCCTTCCCTATCGCACTCAAGGTCAGTTTTTCCAAGATTGTGGTGATTTGATAGGATATGAAAGTAAAGGAAAAGCATACCTTGTAGTTTCTCTAACTATTTTGAAGAACTGGAATTGCTGAATCGAGTTCATGATGTGAAATTTTCATTTGCAGTGTCATTTGATTTATGGGTCAGATGTACGTCAAGACCTACGAAACTTGCTTGATGTGGATGATCTGGCGGTTGTACTCCATTCTAGGCATCCACCTCGTTGCATTATTCAGTTTATATCTGAAAGCCTTCGGTTCCTCAACTTAGAGGAATCAAAGAGAACTATGCTGGTATATCTCTTTCTAAGTTCTCTAAATGATTAATCAATAGACTTTTTATGTTTTGTTTTGATTCCTGTAAATTGATTCTACCAGTTCAATTGATGAGTTTGGATTTTTTGGTGTTCTGTACAAGAATATGTTGATAGCTTCTTCAATTGTTTGGTCATTTGGTTTTCTCAAAGTCTATATTAATCTCATGCTATGAAGTTGCACAAAGAGTCATCAATCATATAGCACTCTGGTCCATAATTTGAAGAACATTGTAACAATGCAGGAATCGAAAATATCATGTTTTGATGAAGGAATCGGTGTCTGCGAACAACTCATGGGTATTCCGATACCTCTTTCATACACTCGCTTGACATCAAGATTTCTGGTCCTCTGGCATCTCACTCTTCCTGTTATACTTTGGGAGGACTGTCACTGGATTATGGTCCCTGCTACTTTTATCAGCGCTGCTTCCTTATTTTGCATTGAAGAAGTATGCATCTTTATCTGTTTATAGTGCAAATTGCCTACTTTTGCAGTTCTATAAAACTAACCTACACTAATCCAATTCTATACCCATATGAGTGAATACTAGATCTTCCCCTGTCAATTCGAACAACTTAGCTTCATATCGAAAACTGAACTTGTGTTAGTTTCATTTTCAGCGGAAGGATATACCATTGATCTTGATGCCACCATTAGACATAATTAGCACTTATGAACTAACCTGGGATGAAGTAGGAGGGAGAAATTATGAGCTTTTATTATGATCTTTAGCATTCTTGTCCCTGACAATTCCAGTGGACATGTCTAATGCTTTGCCCTCATCCTTCATTCCTATAACATTTGGATGAAACATGTAAAAGCTGATACTCAATTTGTATCCATAGGTTGGTGTTCTTATTGAGGAACCCTTCTCAATGTTAGCCCTTGACGAGTTTTGCAGTCTGGTTAAGAGTAACATCCAGGAAGCAGTTCAAAGTGAGAAAGTCATTCAAGAACAGCTTATGATGAAAAGAAAGGATCATTCTTGTCACCATTCAAATGGTTGGCCCAATTCCTAAGCAGACATGAGTCTTGCTTTGAATTATCTTCACAAACTTGAGACACCTCTCAAATTCTGCAGAGCTGCCAGTCTCCTTTATCTTTGGAAGACACCAAAAGGACATTTAGATATCGTCCTCAGTGTCACAAACATACACTGAAAAAGTACTACCTAGCAGAGAAGTTGAGCTTTGGTATTGGAATAGAAATACCCGTGGGACTTGTTTTCCCTTTTTGATGTCATATATATGGTTTATGATGTCATGGATATATGTAAAGCTCTTGTAGTCTAAATAGAGAACTTCTTTGTACATAATATATATACTTTAAAAAATAATAGTACTTTTCTAATTAAAGGTCTCAAAAGATCATCTACATGATTATTAAATATTAAATTGTTCCTGCAATCTAATTCAGCATATTTCATTTCCATTTATTTCTTGTTTTCTCACTTCTAAATAAAAAATTATGTTTCTTAAAGCAAACTAGAGAAATTTCTCAAAATTTATGAAATTTTATTAAATAAAAAGATAGGAATTTGTTAAAATTACAATATAAATAGTACCAAATAGTATCTCATGGATACACTAATTTTATCTCCATCTCTACATTGACAACCAGAGCTTCAATAAGCTTCAGCAAGTAACATTACTGAAGATAACCCTCCAAAACGATGCTTTGCCGTGAGGCCTTGGATTGGAGATTACGAACTTGTAGTTTCTTCCTAACACTGTTTAAAAGCTTGAGAGAATTGCCACCACCCTCACTGTCACCCCACAATGGCAACACTTCTACTACAATCTTCTGTAGCATATTCTGCTCAATTCCCTCCTTCACAAGGTCTTCCAGCTCATCAAAATTTCCCCTTAAATCTAGCAAAACACTGCATAGTCCCTTGCGCTTACAGAATTCCAAAATCGCATCTAAATTTATATGATCTAACAACACAGTTTCAATCCCTTTTTGGGCTGTTTCTTGTTCTACAGATGTATCCTTGTCAGTGACAAATATCACTTTCGAAGCTACTTCGTTGGAAGGGATTGAAACTGGAACTGGAGGACAAGGATTTTTAGCTATTATGATCCTGATGGGCTGATTGGCACCAGGTTCTTGAGATGTAGGAAGTGCAAGGTTATCAGTTAATGAGGACGAAACTATAACTGCATCATATTCCTGTAAAAATTGTGAGTAGTATCCACCATTCTCTGTGACACCTTCGCCAAGTTGATTCAATAACTGGCCATTCATTGAAATGGAGTACCTGCAAATTAAAGGCAGGACAGAGTTAGAAATGGTCGACAAAACATAAGATCTTAAATGAGTATATAAACCACGGCTCGCTATGTATTATCCGAACAATACAACGAAGGTTTTGACTGAATTTGCTTTCTAACCTCAAATAATTATCATGGATAATTACCTAAGAGTAAGGCAAGGCTTGCCTGTCAGCATTAGATGAATAAAGGCCTCGTTGAGCTTTCTGCACATCTCTTCTTCCACACCAACCACGACGTCAATTCCTGCACCTCTAAGTCTATCCAATCCTTTTGAAGCAACAAGTGGGTTCGGATCAACCATTCCAACGACCACTTTCTTTACTTTAGCTTTGATCAGAGCTTCGGTGCAAGGTGGAGTTCTTCCATAGTGATTACAGGGCTCTAGGGTCACGTAAGCCGTTGCATTCTCTGCCAAATCCCCAGCATCTCTGAGAGCAAAAACCTGAAGGCAGTTTCCAATAACTGTTTTCTTACATACACGGGCTTAAAACATCAAACTACACCAAAGTTATCAATTCCATCAAAATTAGCATCTATATAGTTGAGATTTCAGTACTGTTCCCTTCATCCAAAAATATGTTCGACATTGGCTCTAACATAAACAGTACAGAAATTGGGGGCCCTCTTAAAATTAATTCATTCTCCGCAAGAACTAAGTTTTAATAGCGTAAATCATGCAAAACAGAGAAAATTGACAAGTTACCTCAGCGTGAGGCTGTCCAGCTTTAGGGTGGAAACCTTGACCAACAATTTTGCCATCCTTGACAATAACACAGCCCACCATAGGATTAGGACTGGTAAACCCAATCGCCTTCCTTGCAAGTTCCACGCATCTTTTTATGTAAAAGTTATCATCTTTATCATTACCATCTTCAACACTGACTCTAGAATTGACCATGACCAGTCTCCTGCATTTCCCAAAATTAGTTGGCACACGGGTCTTCTTCTCCATCGAATTCAAAAACCCAGAAAACAAGTCAGCTTTAAGCACCGTCTTGGATGAGTAATCCCGCGGTGAAAAAAGATTGGAAATAGAAGGGAAATGCGAAAACTTGAGTGAGTTGGGATTGACACTTGACAGCATGAAGGGCTCTAAAATTTGCATCTTTGGAGATCCCGCAATAACATCAAAGAAAGTGAGAGGAGACCCGAGACTTGCACCGGAAAAGAACACCAAGAGAGCTTACCCTCGATGTGGATCACTGTAGAGAAAGCGCTAAGATGTAGAGTTCATTCATATATTTCATCTCCTGTAGTCCCAGGCTAACAAAAAGAAAGTACGAAAAAGAATAATAAATGTTTGAGCCCAGGTTCGAACCAGGGACCCCTAGTGTGTGAGACTAGCGTGATAACCGACTACACCACCCAGACAAGTTTATCCGAAAATATTAAATTAGTTTGAAACCTGAAACCACTTTTCCAACAAAAATTTAGCTAGATTTGTAAGAGTTGAATTTATCTATTTACTTTCATAGATTAAATTTCAAAATAATAAATAAATTAGATATAAGTTTTAAAAATTACATTTAATAAAAATAAGGGTCGAATTTAAGTTTTTTTTATTTAAAAAGACAAACCTTGTCCAATGTTATAAATACTTTAATTTATAATTGTCCTCTTATTTTAAATTAATTATTATATTACATTATATTATTAAATTCATTTTATTAACGTGGATCATTTGAAAATAGCTTGTATACTAATCAAAGGTAAAAGTACGTACTACTGAATTTCCTCAAACTCTATATGTCAACGAAATTTTTACTTAGCATTTATACTTAATTTTGTTGTTATTTATATTAATTTTATAATTATTTATCTAATTTAAGTTTGTTATAAAATACAATTAACATTAAAAATTGTACATATATCTTCATCTTTATATATTTATTTAACTTAAATAAATTATTTATGCTTTGAATAACCATTAAAAAATTTTAAGATATATGAACTTAGGCTTAAATTTTCAATTCTATAATAAGTCGAACTTATATTTGAAAATAAAAATTCATTTTTCGGCCAAATTACGTATGAACTTAAATTTTTGTAAAAGTCTGTACTGAATTTTAGTTAATCAACCAATGCACATTCAAAACAAGGAGAGGAAAGAGTCCACGCACTAAAAGAAAATAGATAAAGACTGAAGTGAAACAGGTCTGAGACATTGCAGGAACTATACATATGCCTAGAACGTGGGAAGTACATACATTGTATGTGTAGTTGGCAGTTTAGTTTAATTGGATTACAAATCATTACAAGATGAGACAGCGACAGCAGACAGCTAGAGTTTTATCCTGCAACAGATCTTCTTGAACGCTCTCTAACTGTAATATTATCTCTCCAAAGGTAGGCCTGCACTCAGGGTTCTTGTGCCAGCACTCTCTGAGAAGCCTAAGATTAAGTGAGCAAAACACAGTTACGAACTTATGATGACAAGCAGTTTAAGTAGTAACAAATACAAGGAATCAAAAAACTCACATCTTGACTGGTTCGGGGCATCCTAGTGACGATAATGATGGTCGATAATCCTCATATGCCCGCTTGTCTGCAACTTTCTCTGGAAGTTCTTCCCTATTTGATGGTCTACCTTGGAGCATCTGTAAGAAGGAACAAGTAAGCCAAACGAGACAACCAGACTTCATTAGCGCAAAGATTTGGGTTTCACAGAAATGCAATGCAAGTTTGGCAACCTCATGTACTATAAGAGCAAAGGAGAACACATCCACACTCTTCCCATACGATTCTCGACGGTACACCTCAGGCGCCATGTATCTATCTGGTAAATGTCATTACAGTTAAGAGAGGTTATCTTTTACTTTTGATAGGGGAGAAGGAGAAGATCTTTACATGAACCGGTTCCTCCAGTCATTTTGTAACCTTGGAGATCCTTTTCCTGAGCAATTTTGCTTAAGCCAAAGTCTGTGACCTTGAGGTGTCCTGACTCATCTAGTAACACATTCCTGCGAAGATCAACAAATGAAGATTGGGATATACTATTTTTCAACTGCATTTTACCAAATTTCAGGGCATTAAGATATGGTTGATACCTTGGTGTCAAGTCCCTATGTATAATGGCATGTGGTTTATGTTTGTGCAGATAGTTCACGCCTCTGCAAATTTCCAAGAGGTTTAACAATTGATAATACTTACCGGAAGTGGCAGTAATTTGATCCACAACATAGAAAGAAAATGCAAGCTCATCAGATTATGTCTAATGACAGTCACCAAAGTCAACAAGCATTAAGCTTTACTGGCAAGATATGATATGAAAACATTATCCATGTGATTCAACCAATTCCAACTAAGAAAAGATTCTTAGGTTCTATCAGGAAAAGAAAGAAGCAGGAAGTCCGAGTATGTTTTCAAATATCTATACTATGTCAAAATTCTTCGGAACCACCAATCCTGCTAACAAATTCTTCAGTAGTAAAATAACAAGAATCATCTTTAGGACACTTACCTTGCAATATCTAAAGCATATGCAACTGTTGTTGGCGAATCAAGTCTTCCTCTTCTTCTCAGTATGTCAAACAAACTTCCCTAACACATTAATATTTGACAAATGGTGAGCAGATGAACATTCTTAAAACTCTTAAGTGATGACATAGATATAGTTAAGACTCACATAGCGAAGAAATTCGGTAAGAAAAATTAAACGATCACAGGGCTTTAGAACTCCAAGGAACTGCACTATATTAGGATGTCGCAACTTTTGCCATAAGCCCAATTCCCTCATGAAGGAATCCCTTATGGTTGACATAACCAGGGCATAAGCACATAAAATTCAAAATCCCAAGTGTATTCTATCAGTTATCATATTAACAGGGTGACACGGATTATGAAAAGAATCACCTCACTGTTGGAATTGATGCAATAGAGGAACGGATTGTTTTTGCTGCTACTTCTGTACCGCGCCATTTCACTAGGTAAATTTCACCATATGCCCCCTGAAATAGTTCATGTTTGGAGTATAGAAACGTCAACACTAACAAGAGAAATGTAAGTACTAAAGTAAACTTCTAATATTCTAATTTCTCCGGAAGAATTTGGTAGAAGCACAAATTACTTCTCCAATTAGAGTAGCATTATCCATGTCTACTTCTGCAGAATCGATCTCGTAGCATGGATTCTGTGAGTCATGCCTCACCTGCTCCAACCAAATGATAACATAATTTACTGAACAGGAAAGAGGAACAAAATGGAATTGCAAAGTTTTCCATATCATTCCACCACCCAATCATATTTTTCATATCTCTTCTCTGTTTCCACAACTGGTGGAAATAAATAAGTTTGGGGTGGATGTAATTCACATGTGCTATCAGTCTTTTTGATGCCTGATCACTTATGGAAGTTAGAAAGAACGCGTACTGGATCTATTCCACCATGGGTTTCGAGAATCCGGCAGATCTCCTCATGACCACAGCTATAAGCATCTGATAGTGGCTGCACAATTTATAATTTCTAGTTAGGCATCTTAACAGCATTCCTATAGAACCTAAGAGTAGAAATGAATAAATAAACATCATTACCATCTTATCACGAAACAGATTAGAAAAGGGAATGCAAGTACTCAAAGATTGTATATAACCAGTGGTACACTTCCACTCCTAGGATTTTAAGTTTTCAAGGTCTTGTTATCTCATTAATGCATGCAAGGATAGCATATGATGGCAAAAAACTACTCACAAATTCCCGCTCAAGTCAAAGAACTTAGAAAAACGAATTGTGGAACATGTTTGAATTTGTTCGAATTTACTATTCTTTACTTATATGCTGGATCCATAAAACCTCCATACCAAAAGATAATCAGATTTCTTTCATATGACGCTTGGACACTGCAGTTGTACTTCCCATGTAATTCAACCCCAATACATGAAAACACGAAGGTTATCGAACGAGAAAATAAAGAGAACTCACAGTGCGACCCCAACGATCTGTGGAATTAACATCAGCTCCTTTTTCAAGAAGTAGAACCACTACTTCAATGCATCCCTCACAAGAAGCCAGATGTAGAGCCGTTCGCTTATCATAATCAGCCAGATTGGGTTCCACTCCTTTTTCCAATTCCTGCATTAGCCCTGTTTTGTCACCTTTACTTGAACAATGAAGCAACCTATATGGACCATTGGAGTTGATTCTTCGTGGTAGCAGCTGTTATCATGAAAAAGGAAAAACCCGCATCAAAACTTAACCAGTTAGAGCGTAGGAACCTTAAATGAAACTCAAATTAACAAAAAACTAATCCCTAAGATTAATTTCACTCATTACTGATCAATCCATTTTGGTAGTTTACACGGAGATTCAAGCCAAGTTTCAATCTTTCTCCTTTCTGCTTTATTTAAACAAAGATGACAATACTTGGGAAAAACAAATTCAAGCACCTTAGAAGAAGACGGGGGTGGTAGGCTTTCGCAATCCTCCATGAACCAGAGCCAGAAAGAAAATTAAAGAATATACTAACAGAAGACGCTGCCAAAGCACAGTTACATTCTAATTCATACATATGTTTCAAGGACAAAATCACAGTACAGCCACAAGTAGATTCGGTGGCAGGTATGACGCTCTTATCACAATAATCTTTGCATAGACAGTCCAAATTTGTCATTTTCATTTCCGCTGTAACCGAGGATGGCTCTTCTGCCGGCACTTTTCGTGTTTGAACTTAGGACTCTACGTCCCCAGAGATTGGAGTAGGAAAGTTTCCCGCTTTTGCTTCGTTACTGAGAGTCCGAGAAAGTTGGCTTTTAAATAAACTTTTATCGCCAACCAAACATTGCTTTTTCGCGGGCAATCGATCCGAGGAAGTCATCGTCTTACGATACCGTATTATGATGAGCCTAACGTCGTCGTTTAATAAAAGGAACTAATTCAAAGACCCAAAATACCCTCCAAAAACCGAAAGCTCTCTCTCACACGCACACACGCTCGCTCTCCTCCACAGGTCCAAACATGGCGCTTAACAATCCACCCCCCAAAGTACTAGAATGCGATGTGATTGGTCGGAGCGCCGAAGTATCTGAATCCAAAGAAGAGGAGGAGGAGGAGGAGGAGGAGGATATAGAAGAGAAGGAGCTGGAGGATCTGGAATCAGAAGTGAAGCAGATGGCGAAGAAAATTCTGGAATACAGAGCTACGCTTCCGAGTCAGTTCAAGACCACTCTTGCTTCGCTTCTTTCTTCTCAAAGACCGGTTATTGGTTTGGACACCGAACCTGGGCCGTCCGGCGGGTCAAACCCAGGTCCGTCCTTTTTTTAGGTTTTTTAGATGCAATTTGATAGAAAGATTGGGACTTGTTGAGTGTTTGCATGAATTTCAAGTCTCAGGTATCAGGAAGCTTGTTTGGGGGTATTTTAGATGTGAATATGCTTTTCTTCTTTGATTCTATAATTGGCTTGAAACGATTGCTTATACTTTGTGGTGTACTATTGTTGCTAATGACAATGATAAATGATTTATCAGATTGCATTGAATCTACAGGAGTGGAAGAAGTTCTCCCACTACTTTATCATGGCTTTAGTGTAATGAGATAGTTAATGACACGCATGTCTTGAAGATAAATATCTGCTAAGTCATTAATTGGTAGTGTTTAATGGCTACCGATTTTCACTAATTGCCGGGAACAAAGCTTCTTCCATGTCTTATTTACTGCCTGAGAATTGGTGTCACTTCCACTTAAAGTTGGTCTTCTAAAATGTTTGGTTTCAGTCTTGTTGGACTAATCTTTTGATCGAACCATTGACAATGTCTTGATTAAACAGGTTCTGAAGCCCAGGTTGAAACCAGTAAAGCAGCAGTTCCTTTAATAGACGACGAAACGACTCGTGAGAAAGTGCGTCTGCTGAAAGAGAAAATCTCCAGTAATGTCTCTGCTATGCCTATTCTTATAAGAAGAATGAAGGAATGTTTGTCTAGAATAGAGAATTTAGGGTCCAGTGATGGAACCATACATCCTGCTTTCAAAAGGAAAAGGAATAGCTAACTAGGGTTATTGATTGATAACGTTTGAAGAGGTTTTCTAAGAGTGATCCTATGGTTCACTGACTTCAAATTGTCTCACTCTAGTGATGGTTTAAACTTAAAATTAGATCAGAAAATGAGGGATTTGGGGATTTCTGTGTATTGTAAATTACTTGAAAGCATGAGCTTGATTTGTAATATAAATGCTGTTGTTGATAGTTTCTGTAGAGCACCATTCTGTTACTGAGATGCATTAGAAGAAGAAAACGATCTTTGCCACAATTTTTCTGGATATCTGAAGTTCTGTTATTTAGAAGGATTACTGTGTTCATAACAGTAGATTTTCTGAATTAATTCAAGCACAAACATTGGTATTTTGTCATGAAACATTCCAGATATCTAAGTCACTCAAACTCAACTTATAGAGAAACTCAGTAGCAGAATCATATATCAAATATAGTTATTGTTTATGTTTCCGTGAGCCGGACCAGTGCTCCAAACGAATGTTGCTTTATCAGAAGCCCTGCGAGGTGTTCATGGGATGAAAGCATTGTGATCTTGGCCCTTCTACTCATAGCTTCGATGCAGGGGTTTGATTTTGGGTTGAAACCTTTCTCAGGAGACCCTCCTGTGTTAATGTTACAATATGCTGCACAACAAAATAGGAACAAACTTAGTTCATCACACCCTCTCTCTCTCTCCCTCTGTCTCCAGCAAAAAGTTGTGATACAGCTTGCTCTATGTAAAAGCAGTAGGACAAGAACATGGATGAGAATACTTGCCTCTCCCTTTCGGTTGAACATATTGCCCAATACAAAGCCACGTGCATTGTGAGCAGCAGGAGACGTAATCTGTTAAGAGGTGATAGAAATTGGTAACATTCTAACGACCTGACCAATGAAAAAACTTGATGTTCAACTCACCGAAAACAGTATCCAGTCATCAGCTCTAAAAGCACGGTGAAACCACATCCTGAGAGAAAAAGAGCGTCAAGCGTATGTTGAAAAGAAAGCCAAATGGCAAATAGAGATTGGGGACAATTCTCTGTGGGCTGTGTTTAGCATATACATCTTCGGCAGATTCCACTGCTTTTACTAGATGCAAGCAATGATATACACACAGTCTACTTACGAATGGTCTAGACTAACACAAGAAGCCTTCAAGCCTCTAGCACGGTGAGGATTCATACTGACTTGAAGAAATAAGAGATCTGAAGCATATGCTGCAACACATCTGCAATAGACCAAATTCGTATGTGTTCAGGAAAGTATAACAGGCGATGTATTAATAAGTTGCTTGTTGGTCATAGCTGGTTTAAGAAAACTGTCAACTGGAAGAAAAATAATTCTTATAAATGATGGCAACCGGTAAGGGCCATGCTTTTACAAGATTCATTTTAGCAAGGGCTCCTTACCTATGCAAAGCCTGGTCATCCGAAAGTTTTCCTTTTGCTCTAAACCAGTACCTCAAGCTGAAAGGCAATGGGGAAGAGAAATACAAATCTGTCACAAGGATAGTAAAGAATAACTACGCAACTGAAAGAAACACGTGCAGTATAAAAAGCAAAAGACTGCTAACATTGTAAACCAGTCCGACCTTGGAGGAGATTTTGTCTGATTTGTGTTTGTGTTCGGCTCACAGAATCTTATTTCTATGGGCCAAGGAACAAAATTCTTTGTAGCCACCTTGTTCCTGTACGTCCTGAAACAGCAAGTGGAACTTTCAACTCTTGCTTGCCGAAACACGAATGCACATAGCAAATTAAATTACAAGATATATATATTCCATAGGGATCTAAGAAACTCTTATACTGTAGGAGAAATAGCTTGTTCTTAAAGCCTACAAGACAAGAAACCTACTGTGCATAAACTCAATTTACAATACAATCTTAGTGTTAGGAGTGCCTTCGACATTTGATTTAATCATCTAACATGTCTGCGCTTGTGAACAAAAAGATCCATAGCGTCTCCAAAAGAATGGACTGGCATATTGTACCAGATACTTGTCTTTACTGTGGCATGGTTCACTTGCAAAAAATTAATGAACCAAAGTCATGGAATAGAGAACAAGTTTTTGGGGAAAAAAAGACGAACTAAAAGTCATCTATAGTAATGGGTTTGCAAGAATTATACAGAATGCATTAAGAGGAAAACCCAAAATTCAATTTATCATACCTTGGAAGACGAGGATCAGTTAGGCGTTTATCTCGTAATTCTTCTATTGAAAGAAGCTGCCACAGCTAAATGTTCAAACCATTGCAGCAAGGAGCTAGAAATAAAAAACAATAACTAAGAGTGCATTCCACTCACCATCTCTGGTTTTGGCACCAACGGCATTGTCACTTCCTGGTGATCAAACCCATTCTCTTCTTTCTGTAAAACGACACCCATCATTACATGAATTCTTGGGTTATTGGAATCAAGCTTCTACAGCTAACTCTTTGAAACACATTTGGAGAGTAAAGTTACACTTGACTTGTGAAAACAATAACAAATACAGAATATATTAGAAAGTTCTTCAAATAGAAAACCAATGACCTTTGGTAGATATTAGGACAACTATCACTCATGTTGTAAACAAACTCAAAATGGCTCTATCCTGGAGTGAAGCACCTAATATAGGAAGTCACTGATTTCTCTACCCACTCAATACGATATCATACCAATGACAACAGTCAAGTATTCTCATCCACTAGTTCTTAAAATTCCTTCAGATTTCATTTGAGAACCGAGAACATCCAATACTGAATCTTTATAAACTCCTTTTTATAAAAACTCATATTTAAAGTTTTCTCACCGTCACATCATTGATCAGTCTGATAAAGAATGGATCGGCTAAATGCGTTGCTTTCTTGAATAAAATAATTAAATTAAACTATAGTAGAAATCAAACCTACATGCTTGAGAGTGCTCAGATAATCTCATGATGGACACAAATATTCAACTGCAGTACCTGAAATGAAGCAAACAATGTGAACACAACGTTTCCTTTTTGTATTGCCTCAACCCTTCGTGTAGCAAAGCTTTTTCCATCACGCACACGGTGAACATAGTATACAATAGGAACTGCCAAAATAGACAGTATACACTATGAGAAACATCTCCATTGCAACTCCATGAATTGGAAATATGGTGGCCAAAGAAAAAGTTAGTGAAAAATAAGAAGCCAAGCAATAATATACTAAGAAATCAAAACTTTCTATGCTCTCAAGACAATGACAGAGGAGTTCATTTTTTGAGCTACTTGTGAAATTCCTTGTCAATATCTAACTATCAAAGTTTAAGGTTCAGTAGGACAACCCTTTTCAAGACAACTAGAGATGGCATTGATTTCCTGACCAGAAAATGTTAATGAAATGCAATTACAGATTTTCATCATGATCAGGTTTACTAAGAATATACTTACTGTCATAATCCCCAACAAGTAGGAAGTAGGCGTGCAAGCTATGTACAATTTTCAGGCAATCAACCGTCTTTGATGCTGCAGCCAATGCCTGCAGTAAACAAGAAATGCCATGAGATACATAAAAAGGCCAAGTGATTCTTCTACACTTACCAATAACAATTCTGTCACAAAAGATAAAATGAAAGAGCATTTAAAATGTTTAGAAGGAACTTTTTATGGTAAAAACTTCTTCAATACTTAAACATACTCACACATGCACCAGTAACACAAAGTAAGTGACTCCTCTTTGCATAGACAATCACACTTACCATGCCAATGGCATGCAAGAAATAATAGTAAATGATTGAAAATTGGAGAAGGAAGAGATGGTGGCATACCTGCCCAACAAACTGTCCGCCAAAAACTTTTCCGAATTTTGGGGCATTAGGCAAGGTGATACCCTGGAATATATTTACCTGCAAATCAAGCAAACAACACTTTAGCATAATCCACGTGTTTAAATACTTGACACCCATAGATCAAGAAGTAGCTACCAAAGAAATGAGCAACACAGAAAACCACTAATGCTACTTAGCTTGGATGTGTCTTTGGGCCACACCATCAAGAAACTAAATGTCACTGATGCCACGTGTTCTAACAGAAGAAACCAGTACTTCCAGCTTACTAAAGTTTACACAGTTTCTCTACTAAAATGGTCAACCATCAAAGTTTTATGAGTAAATAGCAACAATAACATAACGATATACGTACTTCTAGTGGCTCCAGATGAAGTATACTCTCCACAAGAGAGCACGTGCCTGGTGTCTGATCTGCACTCCATATTGATTTTGGTTTAAGCAAAGTACAATGTTCATGAGGCAGCACTATGCAAGTCAGCTGTTTCACAATACACAAAATTCAATAGCATAATTTCATCTTTCATCCACCAGGTTTACTAAAATAGCACAACAAGAATACTATCGATATCTTCCGACTACCTTAGTCAAAGCAATCACATTTGCCTGCTGAACGGATAGAGATGTTCCTGCACAAGCATGGACATTTACCCTTAGCAACAGATTAATTGATCTCATCATGGAACATAATCGTGAAAAAGAATCGTGACATAATGGCAAATTCAACACCAATGCGTACGACTGTGAAAAATGCATCACATTACTAAAAAAAACTATCAAAAAAAACAATTATACCACATAATATTAAGTCAAACGGGCACCTCACCATCCCCAAAGTAATCGTATCGTTTCAACTGAAACTCAGCTGGGGGGTCATCCTCCGGATTAACTGATCCACAGACTTCAGCCTATGCGAATTGCATCATGAAGCACAAGTTCCAATTCAGAGAAGAAGACGAAAGAGGACAACAATGAAGAATCAAAATTTAAGGACGTCAAAGCAAACTGACCTCCCCTTCCCACACGAAATATATTCCTTCCCCAATTTCCCCTTCGCGAATCACGTACTCTCCTTTCTCTACAACGTAACAAAATGACCAAAAAAAAAGGAGCGATTAAACAATAATCACTACCTCTCATCTCAAAAGTAGACGAAGAATTCGAAAATCACCATAGTGTTTAACAGTAACAAGTTGTGCAATTCTCTTGAGAGAAGAGCTGGGAAGCTTCTGTAACAAAGGAACGCAGCCCAAGAACTCGATCACTGCAAACACATGATCCAAATTCGCTTAGTAATCACCACGATATGGTTGCAAGTTAGGGTCTACTGTCACTGAATTCGGAAGACTCACCTGATTCGGCATCCATATTGACAGGAATAGAATTGAGTACATGTCAACGAATTGCATCATACATATAACACTTAAATAACTGCGAAGGTAGATCCGGTGATGCTCAGCAGCACGATACGATTTTACACGTTGGTTTGCTAACCGTTGGATAAAAACCATTAGGACTGGCAAATTTAAGTATAATAATTCTTTGTTTTAATTAATCAATTACTATCTTGTTTTTTTAAATCTTATCTATATATTTACATAAGATCTACATAAACGTATAAATAAAATTAAGGAGTACAAAGTTAAAACATCCTAACAAAAACACAGTATTCCAACTCATGTCCTATGAGTTTTGGGGGAGGTAAACTCATAGCAAAGGATTGGCATTGGCTAAATGGAGCAAAGAATCTAAAGCTCATTTATATGGGATGTGATTATCTGTATCAATTTTGATGTTTTAACTCTGTTCTAATTTATCTTATCCATACTTTTTTATGAGTCCCACATGAAAATGCAGATAAGATGAATTAGAACAAGATTGGAACATCAAAACTAACACAAGTGATTTCATTTGAGTCTACATATCTGGTAGTATCCGTTGGTACTAAGAAAAGGAATAGAAGGAAGAGAGAGAGAATTTGTAAATGAAGAAAGGATAATTTTAAGAAAAATGGTTGTTATTCATTCAATGATTTCTCAGCCGTATGTAGGCACAATTGCTCTGACAGTATCAACACATGAAAAGGAAAAACAACTTTGAGAATACTAAAATACCCCTCATATTTAATTAACTCGTATCAATACCCTCTCCTCGAAAAGATACTTGTCCTCAAGGATCGAACTCAGGAAACTTCTTCAGTTCATAGTAATTCTCACAACTGGCATCCTCAGGAAATGTATTGCTCCACTGGATCAAGACTTCAGTGATTGCTCTTCTGTTCTTCTGAACCATTCTGCGATCAAGTATTGCAATTGGTTTCTTTGCAATAAGGCCATCAGCATCAAGTACAGGTAATGAAGAAGAAACAGGAAGAGAACCAACATGCTGCTTAAGCT
>JANVCL010000009.1:23376866-23399868 GCA_026546855.1 Erythroxylum incrassatum | reverse complement strand
TTAAAAGATTTTCAAGCTTTCTTCCAAGTTAAAGTCATGGTTACATGATGCTCTTCTAATTTTAATTAATCTTTAAAATTTTTTGTAATTTTAAAATTGTTAAACTTTCGTTGAAAAACAAGATAAGAGAAGTATTGCATACTCCTTAATTAAATAGTATTGACATGATAAATTCAATTCTAAGTCTTAGTCTTAACTTGAACCAACTAAATTTAATCCAAATCGGTAATTTAAGATAATTAAAATAATTATTAATTTAAATTGAATTTAATCAATTTGGATCATGTTTAACAGCTGTATTAGGTATTTATGTCAATAATATTTGATTGGTTCACATATAATATTTATGTAATGTGTATTTTATTATTATTTTAAATAGAAATCTAAAGAGTAGGAATTTTACTATAAACTTAAAAACTGCAAAATAAGTTTGAAAATTTTATTGTTAGTTTTTGTTTTTTTCTTTTATTTTGTAAATAAAAACAAAATTATGTTTAGTTGTTAATTTTTAATACTTACATATTAGATAAACTTGAATATAAATTATTTTTATGTATAAATAAATTATATAAAATTTTGTAAAAATATTATATTTTGTTAAAATAAATAATTTATATTAAAATATTATTTAATTATTAAATCAAATATTATTTAAAATTTATTTATTTTGACCATATTGTAAATTTAAATTATATTCCTGGATAATTATTATATTAAAATTTGAGTTGAATTATTAAATTAAATTACTTATAATTATTATTAATAATTCATATTAAATAATTTAATATATAATATTGAATTAAATTATTCAACATTTTTATTGATAACTAATACTAAATAATTAAATAATATATATTTAATTGATAATAAATCATGTTATTAAAAAAATGACTCATTGTGATTTTCATAAATTATAAAAATAGGAGGAAACAAAATTTAAAAACAAAAACTAAAAATTCAAATAAATATATTTTATTAAATTAAAAAATATAAATATATAAGTATATAAATAATCATAAACAGGTCAGTACTCAGTAGCGAGAGGTATTGTAAGCAAATGCAATAAATGGTGACTCATAAATGTGGGTAGTAAATGATCATAATGAATGTGGTTAGTTGGTAGTCCTGACAGGAGCTAAAATGAAAATAGGAAATTTTCGTAACATTCGGCTCATCATCGGCACATAGGAGCAAGCGAAGTCTAGTTGCCTTCACAGGGCCTTTTCGTGTCCTGACATTGCCTAAATTGACAACACAAAACACAATGGTCCCTGCAATAATTCACACCGATTCTTCATTAACACTATGGTGCCAGAAGAAGACAGTTATCCGCCATTAAAGCCTCCTCCCCCTCCAAGCAGTCAAGGCTGAAAGGTTAAAGGTGAAAGGATTATAAATGGGAATGACATATGGGCATGAGCTCAGCTCATCGAAATCTTATCCAACGTAAGTTCATCATATTAAATTTGAATTGAGCGATTTATGAAACATATTCTAAATCTAAAAAGTTGCTATGATCTCGAATTTAATGATTATGATAATTTGATATTTATTTCAAAATAACATCGATTTAAATAATTTAAAAATTGAGTCACTCTTTAAAATTTAACCGAATTTTAAGTTAGAATATGACATGTTACCATACTTGACTTTGAAACTTATAATTATTAAGTATTGGTAAAAAAAAGTGGGGTATTAATGAATAAAGATATAAACAAGTTCTAATTTGACCCAATCCAATCTAATTCAACTCGATTTGAAGTCAACACTTCAAGTATCTATCGTTTGATTAATAATGACGAAGTTCAAACTTAAAGGTTGGTTTGAAACCTAACTTAAAAAACTCGAACAACCTTACTCTCAAACTAAAATCACATTGTTTTAAGTAATTCGAGCAAATTCAAACCTAAACTCAAGTTGTGCTTAAAAAGTCAGGTTGAGCTAAGTGGACGAGGAACTACATCCTATCCAGCTCAGGCCTGACCTATTAACATACTTAATTATGAAATTTATAACTACTCAATATTGACAAAAATTGTGGGGTATTTATAAATAATGATAATAAATGAGTTTAAGTTTAACCCAATTTGATCTAGTTTAACTTGATTTGAATTAAATATGTCAAATTTGTATTGCCCAAATTTCGGATAAATTCAAACTCAAAGGTTGGTTTGAGGCCCAACTTAAAAGGTTGATTTGGTTCTTTTTTTTTGTTTTTTGTTGTTACTTTTGTAAAAAAATGAAACAAACGTTTTTTGTTGTTAAAAATTTAAAAACAACAATGATTTTTTGAAAACATAAAAAAGACGTTTCGATGTATTTTGAAAACAAGGTTTTATATTTAACGAAAACGATTTTCCTGCGTTGACTCTGTCTTCAACCTCTCTGCTATTTCTCTGTCACTACGTTTTTTGTTGTCTTCTGCCTTCTTCTGCATTTTCTACCGACTGTAATTTTTGCATCTTCTGCCCTCTCCTGCATTTTCTACCGTATGTGATTTCCAGGTTTGTTTTCATCTGCTTATGTGTGTGTTGTAACTCGTTGCTCGACTGCTGTTATTTTTATTGAAACATAACAGGTCCATCACCTTCTCTTCTTCGAAATCACACAAGAGAGTGTGTGTTATGTTATAGTAAAATGCACATGTTACTGTAGCATAATTAAAATTAATTCATTAAATTCATCAGTGTTGTTTTCTTTCATGAGAGAGGCCCTTCTTGTGTTTATCACTGGATAGTGCTCAAGGGTAGTGTTAGAACCCTAAGTCTAGATTGCGGGATCATGTGAGTGTTAGCAAGCCTTGGTTAATGCTTGGCATACAGGTCGAAAAGAGGAAGGCATGTTAACGAGGAAACAACGCGAAGTCTTACAAGTTGGTGAGCATAACCCGAGGCACTTGCGAAGTAGGCAAAGGATGCGGGTAATATCAGCAATGATCTCGAGACTAAGCGAGATTTGAAACACATAGGCACGCGTAGACACGCATTGGCGGAAATTTTCAACGAGACGTGAAATTCGGATGCGAGGTCGCACAGAGTTGGCGAACTAAGTCATGTGAGACCCGAGGGTGCGTGAGAATGCGCAAAGGCATGCGAGCATGACAAGGCACATAAGCACTTAACTTTAGCGAGGCAGGTCAAAAATATGTGAAATATGCTAGGTTTTATACTAACTCGGATTGTGACTTGTACTTCGTCATGGAACGACGAGACTGCACCATGAGTGAGTTTGATCATGAAGATGGACTTATCCATAGACATGCATTGATGGACCTATGTGCGGATAGGCCTTGGTGACTTGGAAAACACATCAGTGGTGAAGTGACAACTGTGGGTGATGTGGCACATAATGATGTGGCGAGATCAACTTGAATATCATATTAGAGATTCATCAAATCTAAGAGATAAAGACCATGTGCGAGAATCATCTGAAGATAGTGGAGATCTTCAAGAATATGGATGCAATCTTTCAAGTTAGTATGTAATCTTTATTTGATTAGATTTTGATGTAATGTAGCCAATTTGAAGAGTCCTAAGGGAAAGAGGATGTCTTCCCATTGGTCGGTATGATGTAGTGTAGTCTTTAATTGATAGGATCAACTAAGAATGTGGAGATCCTTAAGGATTTTGAACTTGCTTTCAAAGCGAGAGAAGCTTATAAATAGCTCATTAGAGTTGAGGGCTATGGAATTCAATCATTGAGTCATTCACTTATTAAGAGAAATCACGTAGAGGAGAGAACTTCGAGAGTTGAGAGCTTTTGGGAGAGTTCTCATTGTAAGGGCTTCGAGTAAGGAGTTCCTTGTAAGAGCTTCGAATAGGGAGTTCCTTGTAAGTGCTTCGAGAAAGAGATACTTGTATCTTTTGTTAACATTTTATTGAAAGTTAATAAAATAGTAGCTTCAGCTATATATATATTTATCTTTTATTGCTTTCTTTAAATTTTTATACACTTGTGTTATTTTGTATGTGAAAAAACACTTGTGTGCGTGTGAGGTGTTCGAGGACTAACAAAAATTTTCGGCGATATTCACGTGAGAAGGCTGAATCTTACTTAAGCGAACCTAAGCGAGATTGTCCTACAAAGGTGGACGCGACTTGCGGTAAAAGTTCAAGTCCAAAGCAGACCTTTGTGACAGATAGCATAACGACGTGATACTTGTCTCAGATATGCAACTTGATCACCTAGCTGAGGGATATAGTGATATCCTTCCTCGTGCTTTGATAAATCCTAAAATGGAAAAAGTTAATGGAAACCTGTAGTATTAAATTATCTTGCATGTCTTGAGTGAAGATGAGATCATTTGTTTACCTTGTCTGAAGATAAAGTAAAAACGTTACAATTTCAGGAACGTCTAGTTCATTAGTAATAATTAGCTCCAATGAACAAGTAGTTGTGTTCCTAGGTTTGGAGCATTGGTAACTATCTTAAAGCACCTAATATTTTAGTGGTATCATTATTCACGTTTGTATTCGCGTTTCTAATTGGTCAAGGTACTCCTTGAAGGCTCTGTTTTTGCAATAAAATGCTCGTTTCATTTAAGATCACCACTATTTAGAACATGATAGTAACTTTTAAAGCTATAGTTTTGAATTATTACTTAAATGGCGAAAGTTTTCGAGGATTTCCTTAAAGTTGTTTAATATATTGACATTAAGAGAAGTGGTTTATGAGATAAGAAGATTGCGTGAAAGAGGACAAGAAGAGAGCTTGCGAAGAGGAAAGAAGAGTGAATATTAGGGTGGTCTAACATATTAACTTGTCAAATTGGTGAATAGTGAGGGAAGAATAAAAAGTTGCGTGAAAGAGGAAAATAAGAGAGCTTGCAGAGAGGAAAGAAGAGTAAATAGTAGGGTGGTCTAATATATTAATTAATCAAATCAGTGAATAGTGAGGGGAGAACACAGAGTGGCGGCAGAGAGAAGTATGCGGCAATGAAGAGAGTCGAAGTGGGACTGTTGGCTTGACCATCATGCATATATTATGAATTTGCTTAAATTTACATCTTTATTTTTATACTATAGAATCAAATTTACAGCTTTATTTTTGTTCAATCATTTCCATACACTTTATGCAATTTAGCATTTAATATGGTTGTCCATGTTTATTTTGAATCATGTCTACCATTTAATACTTTGTAGAAATTGTTATGATTCGTGTCACTTATATGTGGTTACATTTATTGATGGAAGGTTTGAACAATAAGAACGATTCCAATGATTGTGTGGAAATAAAGTTATTGAAAGATGTTTTGATGTTCTAAAAGCAAGATTCCCTATATTGAAAAACATGTTAAGTTATGATATGAAGAAACATAAATACATCGTTATTGTTTGTTGTGTTATACACAACTATATTAGAATGTATGGACAAAGCGACGAATTATTTAAAAGTTGTGCTGAAAATGAAGAACAAATTAGGGAAAGTAAAAATGAAAACGCAAGTTTTCAAGTAGAGTATAATAGCACTCCAGCACAACTTTAAGGTATGTCTTAGAAATGAGATAAAATTGCTAGACAAATGTGGAGTGATTATATTATTTCTAATTGCTTCATGTTCCTTTTTGTAAATGATAATACTATTATGTTTTCAAGAATTATGGTATGATTGACTTATTTTATTGATTATAATGATTTAATATAATTTCTAACTTATGTAAATTTATTATATACAATTAATGTGTAATTTTTAATAACATTTGATTTTCATATATTTTAATTTTAGTTTTAATAATAATTAATTAATTTAAAATATAAGATATTATATTATAATTATTTCACATAAGAGTATAATTACAAAAAATAGAAACAGGATCATAAAACTAAACACGTTTTTGTCTTTAGTTTTTTATTACAAATTTTAATCAAATAGATTTTTATTTTCAGTTTTTATATTACAAATTTCAACTAAACAAGTTTTCGTTTAAAAAAACAAAAAATAAAAAACAAAAATAACAAATAGAAACTAAAAATAACAAAAAAAAGTAGAAGTAGAACGAAACGACCCTTTAATTTTCGAAACAACATTGTTTGAGTAACTCAAGCAAAATCGAACCCAAATTCAAGCAATACCTTAAAAAGGTTGGTTCGAGCCTAGCCAACGCCGAACCGTGTCCTATCTAGTCAGGCACAACCTATTGAAATACTTAATTATGAAATTTATAACTACCGAATATTGAGAAAAATATATGGGATATTTGCATTCCAAGCTAAAACATTCTCGTCTAAGCCGTACAGCTTTCATTTTCAAATTTAATGCATATAAACTGTGCCTGTTGTTTTGCATATTATTGCAAATAACGTCAACATTTTGTACCTTATTATTTATTGGATAAGGCATATGTGATGAACTAATCAACATTTTCATATTTAAATCTTTTTTCTCATCACTCTCTCACTCACACCAATAATTTTTTAAAATTTATTTTCTGAAAAATAGTATTAGAGATTGTTTCGATATTATCATTAATAATTAAAAAACTCAACCAGTTTGACCAGTTCAATCATAAAAATTTTGAACTGTTCAATTTTTTAGTTCGATTTATTTTAATAATTTTTGTTGTTAAAAGTCAATCAATTTATTAATTAATTATTCAATTTTAATAAAATAATATATTCTTATAAACTAAAATAAATTTATTAACATGTATTTAACAATTTCTTTTTAATTAAACTTTAAATTCTTCTATAAATAGGACAATTGTTTTCAATCATATTTTAAATTATTTTATTTTATTTAATCTTTAGTCAATTTTATGACAGTTTAATACCGGTTGAATCTTCTAAATCATAAACCTCTTGACTTATTGATTTAACTTCGTTTTTAAAACAATGATTATCACTTTAATATTAGAATTATTATTAAGAGAGAACATTATAATAAAAATTCAAATTATTTAAATCATTTATCCCTTTTCTTATTTTTTATTTGTTAAGATAATTATGTTGTACTGTTGTCTTACTCCTTAAAGACTACTGAAGATGTTGTATTTTGCAGATATTGAAGTTTGCAGAAAATTAAAGGACACCAAGATTTTACTTGGTTCGATAGTACAAATACTATCTACGTCTAAGGATCTTACTATAGCGGTTCCATTGGTATCAAGAAGAAGAGAAAATTTGCAGAGACCGAGTGTTTATCAAAAACACTTGCAAAGAGTCTTTGAACTCTCCTAGTACGCAGATAAGTACCCTAGTATATTTTGATAATTTCTTCACTCTGATTTTTGCTTCAACTCCAATAAATAAGACAGGCTTCGAGGCTTCAAACATATTATATCACAGATAAGTACCTCAGCACACTGATTTTTTTTTTTTACTCTAATTCTTACACTCGCTAATTTTTGCTTACAATGTAATGAGAAATGTAATATGTTTGAAGCCTTGAAGTCTGGCTTATTTATTGGAGTTGAAGCAGTTGATTTCGGTTATGCTTTGAATGAGGCAGATGAGCTTCATGTGGTCCCTCACATGACTAACTAATGTATACTTCTGATGTTGTGCGTTTTGCTTTGCTCCAGATGTATAGAAAATGACTGTGTTTTGATCATTACGCTTCTAACTTACTCTTCTCAAGTGTGTCTCATGTGTATGTGTCGGGATGTGATACTCGCTCTTTATTTTGGCCCTAATTTGTCTCCATTTGATCCAAGCCATTCAATTATCGGGATGTGATACTCGCTCTTTATTTTGGCCCTAATTTATCTCCATTTGATCCAAGTCATTCATTTATGTGAGATCTTGGATCAAATAGGGACAGGTTAGGATCAGAATAAGAAGGATAGAGAATTTCAAGTACTTGAGTTAAATCTTTTTTGTTTGACTCATAAGAATATTCAAGAACTTCTTTTTTTTTCTCTCTTCGATATTTTCAGATAATTCTGCTTCTCTTCTTCAATTCTTTATATATATTTTGTGTTTGTTATATTTAAGTAGAGATTGATGGAGTAAACTTGATTATCATCACATTATTATTTTTATTTATATAAAATATATGACAAACATAATTCTCTGGCAAATGTTTGACCTATTTACGTATCAGTAATTTGTCTACAAGTAAAAAAGAGAGATGTTGTACATTAACAACCTCCTAAAGTCAAATAATTAATGGGTATCATAATACATTTTTAAATATAGGAATAACATATCAAAAAATGTCTAGATTTTTTCAATTTAGTGTTAAACTTTTTAAGATTTTTAATTTAATGGCTGACATTTTAAATACGGTTATGTCATATTATTAAAAAATATTTTAACTTTATGTAAAATTTGAAACGTTAGTCATTAAATTGAAAATTTTAAATTTGTTCACTGAATAAAAAAAATTCCAAAAGTTTACAGGCTATTTAGTTTCATTTCTATTTTTTTACTTTTTAGTTAAATAAAAACATATTTAGTTATTAATGTCAGTGTAATTATATTTTTATTATAGATAAAACTGAAATATAATATTTTTAATTAATTAATTTTATTTTAATCTCTTCTATTATATTTATTAATAAATTATCAACAAAATTAGATTAATTTATTAAAATAAATAATTTATAAATTAATACTTATTATAAATTCATTTTATTATTAAATCAAAATTTATTTCAAAATTAATATTTTTGAAGATATTTTGAATTTAATCATATTTATTAATAATTATTAAATTAATTTTATACAATTTAATTAAATAGAATTAAAGATATACATTTTGACATGATACCGCACTGATATTTTGAGTGCAATTAATCACTGTATTGATTGGAACAAAACAAAAACAGGTGATAACAATAAAAACTTGGAGACAGTACTACGGTGTCATGGATTCTCTTCTTATCATGTGGCGTATTTATTGGCCACAGGCGACAAGGCATAGGACTAAAATAGCGCCCATTGAAAATAACATCTTTTAATTGCACAAAATTTATATGCATACAACAACTTTGATCATGCTGTCACCAATTGATTGGTAAACACATTCACCGCTTGTCTCTCGTGTGGTTGGTCCAATGAATGTGGCCTAAGATGCTTGAGTTGGACTAATGTTGTAAATAGCATACTATTTCTGGTGCAGTCACGTGATCGAGTTGATCTAAAGACTAAAGAGTGTTTGCCTACAATTAGTTTTGAAACTCGGATTGATCATTGAATTAGAGATTTTATTGGTCACCGATTTAACCAGTTCAATCGGTTTAACCACCGGTCGAACTGATGTGACGTCATAATTATACAATAATTATATATAATATTAAAAAATACAAAAAATAAAAAATTATTAAACCAATGGTCGAACCGGTCCGACCGATTCTCACTGGTTCAATTGAGAATCGATTTTTAGGGGTGAACCGGACCGGATAGCCGACCGGTCACTGGTCGAACCGGTTGGATTGGCCGGTCCGGTCTGGTTTTCAAAACCATGTCTAAGATGGTCGAGTCAGAACCGTTGTTATGAATACTGTATTGAATTTGATATTATATTCGATTATGATACTGTACGATATAAAAATTATTTTTAATTTCACATATTATCTTTAAATATTTTAAAATTTGTTATTATTATATATATGTATGTATGTATGTATATGTATTAAAGTATATATATATTATCAATATATAAAATTAAATAAATATTAAATATGATTGTATTAAACTAATATATGTAGCTGTATAATTTATAATAACTTATGACATAAAAATTATTTAATACATTCTTATTTATAGTTGTATTATTTATTAAATAAATCATAGATAATTTGTAAGTACTTATTATTTTATATAGTAGAAATTTTAAGTTTTTTCAGTTTAGTCGCATTTTTTTAAAATTTATAAATTTGACTGTAATTTGATCGATATTCTAGTTATTGATTGGTACCAAGTTATCGACCGAAAGAGCCAATACCAACCAATACCAAAGTTCGATACGAAACTTTTTCTATCAGTATCAATTTTTTGTATATAGAATTCTAAACATTGCTTAGAAGTAGACTTGAGTTTGAATTCGATTCGAAATTCAATGGGATTCAAACATAATTGTTGAACAAAATGATATTTTTTTTCTTTGGTGAGTTAAAGTTGTTCAAATAGAGTTCCGCCACCTAAATAGCTAATTAATTAATAGTGATAATATATTAACACATTACTAAACATATAAAATAATTACTTTACATATTATTAATTATTACTCAAAATTATTAGATTTTATCATTAAAAATATTGACTATTTTAAATATTAATATATAATTAAAAAAAACACTATTTGCAGCATTAAGATTTGAACATGTGAGCTGAATGTCGTTTTCGAGCCCAACAAATGAAAGGTGGACTGAGAGGCGTATGCTTACGTTGTTTGTATGACTTAAATTGTTTCGTCCTGTATCCTCTCTTCCTGCTTCTGTTCTTCAAATAAGTCACTGCTGATTTAATCACATGGTCTGCTTATTAATTGAGAAAAATCCAACAGAAACTTCAATTTCAAGTCTATTGTTGCTTTACCACCACCAATTATTAACAAGAAACCAGTGGTGAACAAAGTCCAATTTCCATAGGAATTGATTTTTTCCACCTACTTAAAGGCTGCTGCTTTGCTACTACATATCAAAGTTAAGCTCTACCCATGTCGACTTTGGGTACAAAGGCCATGATTTGATGATTGGATTCTGCTACTTTCCTCTTTTACCACTGCTTTAAGCAATTTAACCCTCTGGGTCAAGCTCAAAAAGCATAAATCTTGTGCCCTTTTGTTCCCTGGTGTTTTGCTGATAAGCTGTTTTTGTTTCTCTCTCTGTAAGTTGGTGTTCTTCGACAATGGCTAGTATCGGCCATAACCAGGCGTTTTCAGTGCCAGACAACTTCAGCAAACGGCTTGCAGTTGCTGTGAGGAGTATCCAGTGGAGCTACGCTATTTTCTGGTCACTGTCAACTACACAACAAGGGTATTTGCCCTTGTTTTAAGTTTTTTTTTTCTGTATTGAGTTCTTTCTTTTTTTTCTTTCTCGAATTTCTTTTTCTGGGTCTGGAGAGATGCATTTATCTGTTTGCAGTTCATGGATGTTTTATTTCCAAAACAGGAACTTTCCCTTTTGGTGAAAACCAGCCGTGCCTGTAATTATTTGTTTTTCTTTAGTGGGACTTGATTGATTCTTTTATAACATCATTAAAGGCCCCAGGACTTCTACATTTGAGTGTTAGGGGCGTGTTATTGTGGAAAAAATTAACACATTGGGAGTTCTCTTAGCCAAAAATGCAAATTTGGCTAGGACTTGTAAAAGAGTTGATAAACCTTTCACTTCCCTATTGTGGTTCATTTCAATTTATGCTTTGATATGCTTATGTTTGTATAACTTCATGCAATGTGTGTTCTTTAGAGTACTGGAATGGGTTGATGGGTTCTACAATGGAGACATCAAGACTAGGAAAACTGTACAAGCCATGGAACTCAAAGCTGATAAACGAGGACTAGAGAGGAGTGGGCAGTTGAGAGAACTTTACAAGTCTCTACTTCTAGGAGAAACTGAGCAACAGGCTAAGAGACATTCAGTTGTGTTATCTCCAGAGGATCTTTCAGATGCTGAGTGGTATTACCTGGTTTGCATGTCCTTTGTGTTCAATCGTGGGCAAGGGTACTGATCTCTCTTCTCCTAGTTGAGATTTCTTCTTTTCCTTTCGGTGTTGCTATTATTTTCTTTGACAGTGAATCGTTTATCAAATTGCTGTACAGATTACCAGGAAGGGCATTTGAAGATAAGCGAACCATTTGGTTGTGCAATGCTCAATTTGCAGATAGTAAAGTATTCTCGCGCTCTTTACTAGCAAAGGTTGGTTTTCCATTGGTTGTGACTTTTGTCCTTAGGAAATAGTGTAGCAGTAGTTAATCATCCTATGAATTAACTGACTCCTGTGTTTTGTATTTTCTCCCTATACTTGCTTTTCTGCAACTCAACATCAACAATGGCGTCAGAGTGCCTCTATTCAGGTAAAAGAATGGATCTTTGGATATAAACTAAAGTAATGCAAATGATATGTTTTCCGCCTAAGCATTTTCTATGGGTTTGAAGCTTATCTACACATTCACTAATTCCAGTCTCATTTAATTCATGCAGCTCAAATTTTAGGTCATTAGATCTAGATTTGTACGGGAAGCTGTTGTCTACGTGTAATATTTTGTCTCTATATTAATGCTAATAGCCCTTGTGACTCTAATTTACAGACCGTGGTGTGTTTTCCTCATTTTGATGGAGTGATAGAGCTAGGTGTGACTGAACTGGTAATTTCCTCTCCACACCAAGATTGCCAATTTATACCAAGGGATCAGCTTCTCAAAATATTCTCTTTCTTGTCTCCATTTCTGTTTTGATTTATCTTAAAGGTTGCAGAAGATCCTGGTCTCATCCAACACATTAAAACTTCTTTATTAGAGGTCTCAAAGCCTATATGTTCTGAGAAATCTTCTTCTTCTCCGCTTAATGCGGATGATGATAAAGATCCTGTGTGTGCTCAGGTCAACCATGAAGTTGTAGATACGTTGAACTTAGAAAACTTGTATAATCTCAAACAAGATGCCAAATTTGGCTTAGAAGGGGTAGATAAAGTACATGAAGATATGCATGAAGAATTCAACTTGGAGTCTGCTGACAACTGTTCAAACGGCTGTGAGCATAATCAACAGCCTGAAGACTCCTGCATGCTTGAACTTTTAAACGATGTGGCTTCTCAAGTTCAAAGTTGGCATTTCATGTATGATGAATTTAGCAACGGTGGTCAAGATTCCATCAATTCCAGTGACTGTATCTCAGAAGCTGTTGTCAATGAACAGAATGCTCTTGTTTCTCCCAATAGCAAAATTCAGCCGAAAGAACTTGAAGAAGGAAATCACACAAAGTTGACCTCTCTAGACCTGGATGTTGATGGTGACTTGCACTACAGAAGAATTGTTTCTGTCATTCTTGGAGGCTCTAATCCGTTCATTGAAAATTTGTGCTCTCGTCATGGAAATAACAGATCCAGCTTCATTACTTGGAAGAAAGAAGTAGATGTTGGTCATGGACCACAATTGCAGCAAAATATGTTGAAGAAAATTTTGTTTTCAGTTCCTTTGATGCACGGTGGCTCCTCTATGAGGTTCAACCAAGAAAATGGGGAAAAATACTGCCTTAAAATGTCTGAAGGAGGTGAAGTATGCAAGAAACATAACTTATTGGATAAGCAAAAAGAGAATGAAAAATTCCAGATCCTCAGATCCATAATTCCTTCTGTTTCCGAGGTAATTGAATGTCTGCATTTTAAGATTTATTAAGATTGCTGAGATAGAGGTATCATGCTTTGCTAGAATAGTAAAGCATGATACTTTCTGCGTATGCAGATGGAGGAATTTTATATTATTATCAACACTAAGTCTGATCTGAGCCAAACCTTGTCCTAGGATTTTTATTTGTTTACGAGTGTTCAAAACAATCCTAAGCTTTAGGATGATATGCTATAATCAGTTTGCTTTCAAAGTAGTAGCTTATGATTTGGAATTCTTTCTGATAAGTTCTTTCAGCAGGTTTCATGAGATTACTGATTCTAGGTGGTCTCAATATTATAATTCTGGATTGTCTTGTAATTCTGTATACTAATGTGCATGATCATGTATGCTCAGATTGATAAGACGTCAATTCTCAATGTTACAATTAAATACTTGAAGGAGCTTGAGGCAAGAGTTGAAGAATTAGAATCATGCATGGATTCGGTAGATAATGAGGCAAGACCAAGAAGGAATTATGTGGAGATGGTCGAGCAGACATCGGATAACTATGAAAACAAGAAGATTGGGAATAACAAGAAATCTTGGATCAACAAGAGGAAGGCCTCGGATATTGATGAAATTGACCCTGATCTCATTGGGATAGTACCTAAAGCTGGCCTGCCCTTAGATGTAAAAGTAAACATGAAGGATGCAGAGGTTTTCATTGACATAAGGTGTCCATACAGGGAATATATACTGCTTGAATTCATGGACGAAATCAATAAATTTCATGTGGATGTGCTCTCAGTTCAATCTTCTACTCTCGATGGCATTCTGACGTTGGCCATAACATCTAAGGTTTGTGTTAGATGGCAATCTGAGGATGTTCTACTTACTCTTATCTATTTGTGTTTATCTTCATGTCACTTTTAGGGAAGCATATGGAAATAATTCTGAGCAGACCAACTTTTAGGGACGGATGCTAGCCTTTCTGATAGAACTCATTTCTCCATGGAAGTTATTTCTATATGCTCTTAACTTATGGTCCCCAGAAGGCTCATCTCTCATGGCACTTCCTTTTTCAGTTTCGAGGAACAGCAGTTGCACCTGCAGGGATGATCAAGCAAGCACTTTGGAAGATTGCCGATAAGTGATTAGATTGACAAGCTTGGTTCCGCTAATGACCCTTCAGCGCTTGTAGAATATCTCAAACTAGAGGGGAGTTGAAGTGACTAACATCCTTTATCAAATTTCAACCTCGGCTCTAGCCAGTTATCTGAACTAGTGACTCTCTAGTAGCTAGGAACCGAGTTTCTCTGTAATTTATTTACCATCAACCCATGTTTAATTTCTTTAAACGAATCAATTTTCTTTCTGTCGCTTTACTCTTTTGAGTTGTGCAGTTGCTTGTTTTTCTCAAGGTCATAACCTGATGATTCTGATTACATACTAAAAGTTTTAGCCTGTTTATCGAAATTGACTGAGTGGCAGTGGTTGGATTTCCTGAACCTGAATTTCTGATGGAACGGCTGATCTGGGAGGGACATATTTATAATCAGAAAAGAAATTTCACAGATTCTTGTGGCCTTTGCTCATATTAATGCACACAAGAATGATATAAATTATAATTCCAAACCATACATGAAGTTGAGATATCAGCAGGTCAAAGTTCGAAAATTTAGCTAACTGTATGCACAAGTTATACTCCATCAGACAGATCGAAACATTGCAGAGTTAAACGGCAGGTGGGAAATGGTAGATAAACCATACGACAGAAACTTCTTAAACATCTTGTATGATCAGAAACTTAAAAGAAAGAACTTGAACTCACACATTGTTCACGTGAAGTTCAGATATGGTTTCCAGCAAAATCTCTTAATGTGTAGCCAAAGTTTTCAAAATTTCCCTTTTCACGACTCTCTCTGAACTTCAAATATTCTGAACAAACGGCAGTTCATTTGGTGTCAGAGTCACTTTGTCGTCCTCAGAGCACCAAAAACCTAGAGAAAATCAATCAACGTTCCCTTCCAACACCACATGATGCTCTGTTAATCTGAATTTATCGTCGCCTCCAAGCTTGAAGCATGTCTCCAATGTTGACAACCAAGGTCCTCTTTACATGGTTTAATGTCCACCCACTTCCCTTCCTTGGACTGCTCATATCTGTATGACTTCCTAGACCCTCAATCTCATCATCCAAGCTACTTGGAGGTGTGTAGTTTATTATCCTAAAATATCCTGAAACTCTCTTCTATGATCACGACAACAATTTCTATCCTATCAGCTAGCTCCCATATTCTTGGTGTAACTCACTGGAGATATATAAACAAGGGAACAATTTTGTCAGCGAACCCCAAATAACGGGACAGTTCAAAAAGACAAGAAAAAGGTGCAACTGACGTACCTGAATTCACAGTTGTACTTGTCAGATGTGAGGTTTTCAGTCCGGAAACTCTTGAGATTCTCATAGAATTAGAAGCTATGAGAATAGGAATATTAAGTTCTTATGGAAGATGAGAGGCCAAGTTCTGCTTTTGTTTCAGAAGTTAGGCCAAAGAATCTCTGTGAAAGAGAAGGGATTTTGCAGTAAAGACCATTAGAGGTTCCATGGTTCTTTATGTGGAAGAATCTCCATTCCCTGCAGGCTTCGAAAAGACAGTAAATTGAAGATTGGCTCTACGGCTGAGAGATGTCCACGCTTGCAATTTCTGCCAAAAACGGCCATTGGTGCTTAAGTTGGTGAGAAAAGATCAGAACTTTTCCTTACACTTGAGCTATCAGAATTCAGAAAGATGGTTGGTTAGATTAGTGCTGGTAATGGAATTCTTGATTAGAAATTTTGAGCAATGAATAGATTCTTTTGGTCTTTTAAGGATGCAGTTGTTGTAGAACTGAAAAATTCCTGAAACTGCAATATCAGAGAGTCAATTCATAGGAGAAATAACAATAGATTCTGTCTCTTATGTGCATATTAGACATGTCAAAATCAAAACAACAACAACACTGATGAAAGTCCCGCAAAGTATGAAATTGAGGAGGTCCAGTGCTATATAGCCTTACCCCTATTAAATAGCGAGGTTGTTTCTGAATGTCAAATCAAGAACATAAGAAGAATGAGAAGAACAATGAGTTTTTTTTAATAATAAAAGTAATTTAAGTCTTAATTAGGAAACGAATTTAAACTTTGAATAAATTAAAATTTTAATACTATTTATCTAAATTCAATAGCTTCCTATCTATGAAATAATCTCATAAGTAGGCCATTAATAGTTCCAACTCTACCTGTGATGCAACATTGATTGACCTTCAAGTTGTATATAACATGCTATAGAATCTTCAACGAGATAGTGGGTTTCCACTCAAATTAATTAACAACATTACCTTCCATAAATCATGGAAACATATTAGTCTCATGAAATATAAATTAGGGACAATAATAAGTTGGTTGGCTTGTTTTGTCCAAAAAATGATTGGATATTTTTTTTAATATATTTTGCTACAAGAGAAAGAAAACGAAAATTACAACCCAAGCCTAACTAGCGCAATGTTGGTGGTACACAAAACCGTGCTGGTCTCAAAATAGGTGGGCTTGGACAGACATTGGAGGATCCCAGAAAAAGTGAAGACCTAACTTTTGACAAAGGTTGCGAGTGAGACCAGGCTATCAACACTTTGGTCGCCTTCTCGATACACATGTTGGAGCTGTACGTCCCAAGGTTGACGTAGTAACTCCCGGATACCTGTAACCAAAAAAGACGTATCAGTCCCTGGTAAGATAGAGGAAGAGAGAATATTTATCACCTCAAAGGAATCGACTTAGCGATGAGACGACGATACTCGAGGATCCAAGCCAGTTGTAGTCCCGATTTAACCTCCCAGAGTTTGGGCTCAAGAGGCGAGCCGCTCCCAATTCGGTGGATAAATTCATCGCACCACTGCTGCTGGCAGTCCCTAAGGAGCCCCCTGTCATAGCCGACTAGGAATCGTGCCTAACAGCTCCATTAGCATTGAGCTTTGGTTGGATATTTATTGTTCGAGTTTAACTTTGACCAAAAGTCTAATTAGTTTCGAGTCACTTAACTTGAAATTTAGTCAAGTTTAAGTCCTCTTGGATCGTAGTTAAATGATATTATTTTAGGAAAAAAGTTTGAACCATTTAAATCATTCGAGCCAATTTTTTAAATTTAAGTTCGACCTAAAACTTAATTAATTTAAAATTAACTCCTTAATTAAGAATCAAGTAATGCTAACTATAAATTCCGTACTTACGATTAAAAAATATTTTAAACTTTAAATCGATGACTTAATATAGAGATTTGATATCAATTACATCATCATCATTTGATAAAATAGTAGTTATTTTTAAAGTGATATTTTTTTAATATTAATAATCACTCTTTCCCATCATTTTAATTTTTTCCCATAAGATTTTATATTAGAACATGGGCAAAAAATTAATTATTAACTCATAAAACTTTGGTGTTAAATATTGCATATTCTTGTTTAACTTATTATCATATCATCTTAACTGGAAAAGTTAATAAAGAATATGTCAAACCTAAATTTAGTCAATATACCAATAAGTCAAATTAAGTTTGATCAAGTTTACTTAATACACAATCTAAATATTTTAAATTAATTCTATATCTAATTCAATCTATAAAATAAAATTTATTTTTTAATTCAAACTTGAATTATTATGAAAGTTTTAAACTATATATTTTTAATTTTTAGCAATTGTATAAAAATTAAATAATCTATTAATAAAATAATAAATTATTTTGAAATAAAACATATTCTCTTATTCATATGTAAAATCATAATTATTGTTCATTAAAGATTAAATTAGATAAGTATTATACAAATTTATAATTTAATAAGATTTAATTATATGAATGGGGTCTAATTTATTTTTATTTTTTGTGTAGTCTAAATTCTACCCTTAATTATTTGAAGCTTAACTTTTAATCTCCATTTTTATTTTTTTGGACAGATTCTTAATGCCTAAACCATTTAATTTTCAACTAAGTTCTAGGTTAATATGTACACAGAGGATTAATTATAAAAAAGTCTCAAAATTTACTTAATTTTATAATTAAACTTTAAAAAGTAGCATTGAAATGCTCTAATTTTCAATTTATAGCAAAAATAACTTGAAGTGGAGTTTTTAATTATATGTTTGCTACGTGGATATCACATAGATAGTTCAATCGGAATGAAATTTATTATTTAATAAATTAAAAATATGTTAACATTTATAAATTTTTTAAAATTAAATTAGCATTTAATATTGACATTTTGTAATTTATTAAATAATAAATTTCATATGTGGTATATCTTTCTTATTTGACTGTGGAAATAGATAAATCTTAACTGGCTTGTCATATTATCTAATTTAACGGAAAATTTAATGTTTAGATTATTTTTTTGTTACAAATAACAATTTTGAGTATTTCAACACTATTTTTAGGTTTAAATTATTATTGTAAAATTGAATAAAGTCTGAAAATATTTTTATAATTAATCAAATTCTATTCTATAAACTACCATATTAAATGTGTACCAAAAAGGGTCTTGGTGAAAAGAACGTGAGAATGCTAACTTCATGGGATGCACGTCTCTCTGTCTAAACAAATCAAACTTTGTCTGGTCTTTTCAATGGCATTTTCATTTATAATGACAAGTCTGTCTTTTGTTTTTCCACCGTGGTCCTGCTCCAAGCAACTTGAAATTGACAAGGAGTCCTGGAAATAGTTACTCACTGTAAATTCAATATTAAGAGACGACTTCTTAACAGGAAAATGTTTGTTGGCACACTCCATTGGTAGATACCATTGGTCGCAGATTTTCTTTTTAAAGTTACGAGAATCATTGGATCTTTTGGATGAGGACATACTGATGATATATACCAGATATGACAACAGAGTCCTGTTTAAATCTGCAAAAACGCACCTTTCATTGCTAAAAAGATTTCATTGTATGAAGTTTCTTAATTACACAATCACTGCAGGTAAATTGGAGTGTTCTTCTGAGGAAACTTCTGATCAAAAGATGTAAGTTTGGAGTGTTCTTCTGGTTATTCTCCACTTTGTTCTGTGCCAAGTTCATTGCTTCTGCTACTGGTATGATATATGGCTTCTTTTTTTAATAGATCGGACGGTCATATCAGACCAACCATGTGTCTACGAAGCATCAAAGTTCATAATCTCACGTTAAAGGGTTCTAGTTCCTGCACTTGAAGATGATTGATTGCCCTTATAATAACTTGAAATGATCCGTTGAACTTCTTTATTACTATATTTATTCTGTTACTCACGTATTTGAGCACCCACTTATATAATATATAGCCCACAAGGCTGTGATTATCATGTCCAACTAAGATTCACTCTGCATGTTCTGTATCATACTTAGTCAACAAAAATACCCAAAAAGATTGCATCTTTTATCTTCTTTTTGCAGAATAACCCTACCCTTTTCTGTATTCATAGTGAAGCTCTTAGGAGATTTGCATCTGGGTCTATCATTCTTGATTTGATACTAAAGCCCACCTATCAAAAGAACTGATATTGCTCTTTTGGTTTTAGAACAGTTGTGAATCTCCTTTTAGTCAAAGAAAGTCTTCATCTTTGATCTGGAAAAGGGAAGAGAGGAAGTGTTTCAAATGGTGTAATCAGCATCTTAGCAGTTACCAGTAGACTTCAAATCTGTTCATTAAAGGTTAGTTAAAGAAATGCAAGACCGTTGCTTTTTTGATCTTTTTTTCTATGAACGTACCCTTCAAAATTTTCAAATTTATATTCGTTGTGTTCCTAAAGAACTTTTGAAGGTTTGCTTTAATTATAGAGCTTGCAGAGAATTTCAGAGAATTATTTGTTTTTGCCTGTAATAATAAGGACTTGTGAGCAGCCCCTATTGCCTTTTGTTCCAAGAAAGATGAACAGTTCTCTTTTCTTTTTCTGTTGTTTTTCCTTTACTCTTTCTCCTGTAAATTCTGCCATTTGAACCAGTTCCCGGGTCTAAATCAGATTGGTGTATTCCTAAATCTTCACGGTTTCTCTTTGTTATTTTAAGGGCTGTAAAGTTCTAAAGCCCTGAACCAACTTACCAAACTTTCATGGTTTTATTGCAGAGTTGAGCTAGTAGGACAGAAGTACTAAGCCTGAAATGGATAATTCTTCGAGTTTTGATGGAAATTCTGATATGGGTTATCAACCTTCGCCTTCTTCTCTGGATCAAAATGATCATTCAACGACAGAAACTCCTGGTTACTCTACAATGAGCGGTGATTCTTTCAGGTTTCGTTGGACTTTTTCAGAGACTTCAGCCATCTCTGACGACCCCAGCAGCTATTCAAGCGAACCTTCTCCTACTCATTGGCCAATGACTAAATCCTCTGCACAAAACGAGGCTGTTCTTGCACGAGTAGGAATGAAAGAATTTGATGACAAGCTTGAGGATCAACAGTTCATGGATTCAGGTAGAATTAAAACTTCATCATCATGCTCTGTTTTTGTTCTGATGAAACCTTCTGAGATGAAAATACTAATTTTGCTCGATTATTGATACCAACTTGACAGATCTTGAGATGATGAGAGAAAGGTTCTCTAAGCTTTTGCTTGGTGAAGACATGTCAGGAAGTGGAAAAGGTGTCTGCACAGCTGTTACAATCTCGAATGCCATTACCAATCTCTATGGTACAAATATAAAACTCAATATGTGTCTTTTCTTCCCCTCTATTTTGGTTCTTGACCATTTTCGTTCTCTCTGTTACTTTCCGCAGCGACCGTTTTTGGGCAAAGTTTGAGGTTAGAGCCACTGAAGCCTGAGAAGTTGGCAATGTGGAAGAGAGAAATGAATTGCCTTTTGTCTGTTTGTGATTACATTGCAGAATTTATTCCCAAGTCACAGAACTTACAAGATGGAACACCTCTTGAGGTAGAGGTTACTGATCTATATGCAGAAATTCATCATTTCGAGCAAACTAACCTGATTCGCTGATCTATTAGATAATGGAAAGCAGATCAAGATCTGATATTTACGTTAACCTCCCTGCATTAAGAAAGCTTGATGCAATGCTCATTGTAAGAGAAACCATCTTTTTGTAGAAACAGAGCAAATCTGCTTCATATCAATATTTAGCTCTCACCAGGTGATAAATTGCATTTGCAGGAAACACTGGATAGTTTCCATGATAGAGAGTTTTGGTATGCAGAACAGGGGAGCATGTCGTCAAATTCAAGTCGTTCAGGTTCATTCCGCAGAGTAATAATTCAGAGGAAAGACGAAAAATGGTGGGTACCGGTTCCTTGTGTCCCTCAAAGAGGCCTCTCTGAAAAGTCAAAAAAGCACTTGAGACACAAACGTGATAGTGCTAATCAGATTCACAAGGCTGCAATGGCCATAAATGGCAGTATTCTTTCTGAAATGGAAATACCAGACACATATATGGCATCTCTTCCAAAGGTTAGTGTCTGTTATACCTCCTAATACCAATTGTTTTGAATTCGTTGCTCAGCTCCGAGTCACTAATTCACCAAATGACTTATTCAAATCACATAATTTATGACAAATTACACAAGAATTACAAAGGTCGTGTTATTTTGTATCATTACAGAGTGGAAAAGCAAGCATTGGGGATACAATTTATCGCTACTTGTGTACAACAGACAAATTCTCTCCGGAACGTCTTCTGAATTGTCTGAATATAGCGTCGGAACTTGAAGCGCTTGAGTTTGCAGACAGGGTTGAAGCTTCCATGTGCACGTGGAGACGAAAAGCTTGCATGAGCCATTCCAAATCCTCATGGGACTTGATGAAGGATCTCATGTCAGACATTGATAGAACGGATAAGAATCATGTTTTAGCAGAAAGAGCAGAAAGCTTGCTTTTTTGCTTGAAACAGAGGTACCCTGGACTATCACAAACATCTTTGGACATATGCAAGCTTCAGTACAACAAGGTCAGTCAATTCCAATCCAAGTCCCATCAATTTTCATTTTCGTTCAAGTCCCAAAATGGAACTAAAATTGCAAAATCAAATCCTTATATGCAGGATGTGGGGCAAGCAATCCTAGAAAGCTATTCAAGAGTATTAGAAGGCTTGGCCTTCAACATTGTTGCTTGGATAGATGATGCTCTCTTTGTAGACAAGACAGCGAGGACTCAACAACGATGAAACAAAAGATCATATAATGCTAAATCCAACATTAGCTTACATCTTCTTGGAACTAACTTATTACATCATTTGGGAACTTTTTCAAAGAGGTGTATATTTATCATCCTCCTAAAACCCTTTTCTTTTTCTCTCTCAAGGCCTTTTGTTACTCATTCAAACTCCAGTTCCAAATTCCTTTGAAATATACGTAACAATTATCAAAATCAAAATCTTTACTATCAAAAAAGCACAACTTAAAGGGGCAAAAACTATGGTCTAAAGTGAAGAGAATTGATCATTTGCGTACCAAACCTCTAGTACTGAGTTCTAAGATTAATAATACACAAGACACTCAGCTCAGAAATGTACTAGTTCTAAAGAGAAATACCTACAGCAAATACAAATGACTTTGAAAAGCCTAACCGGATAGAGATACCACTTATATTCAAGCACGACTTCATTGGCCATTCTGACACTGCCTACAGAAACAAAAATAATATATCTCTGTGTAGAGATGAAATAAAAACTGTTTCTACAACTAAATGAAATTTACAAATAAAGTGTAAGCTGACATTTGAGGCAATATATAAATTTATTGAAACCTAAGAAGTACAGATACGGACACGGACACGAAGGCAC
>JANVCL010000009.1:23341207-23359807 GCA_026546855.1 Erythroxylum incrassatum | reverse complement strand
ATTTAACTAATATTTCATAAAATTACAAGTTAATTTCTAATATTTTGAGGCATTTAAATAAATTCTAACATTTGCAAACTGTTCAAATTTGACAGCAAAAATTTAACTAAAGTAAAGCCTTGTCAAGATGATTTATGAAAAAAATGCATTTGTCACAACAAATGAATTAAGAACATTTACTGATGGTCAGTTCATATCTTATTTTGATCATATTTAAGTTAAAATTATATTGCATTAAAAATTTACAATTGAGAATAATTTCATACATTACTAATTTGTAATTTATTTTAACGCAGTAGAAGAAGTTGATGCAAATACTTTAGATGAAAGTGTAGTTTACGAATTTTTAAATAGCGTTGAAGAATTTGGAGTTTTTGACGATGATGAGACACAACCTTCTTTAGAAATACAATTTTGATTTTCATTGTTATTTTAATATTTATATTAGACTCATATTTATTTATTATTAAATAATTATATAATAATAGACATTGGTGTATTTTTATTCCAATAAAATATTTTATTTTTACTTATTTTTATAAGTTTTACTTCTTATTATCTACCGGTTTTATAGCGGTTCACTACCGATTAAACCTCTAAACCTTAAACCTTTCCTTCGACCGGTTCGATGTCCGGTTTAGTTTTTAAAACATTGCTATTAATATATGTTAAAATTTAAATTATAAAAATATCTCAGGTAAGATTTTCTTAACTGTTTTATTTAAGAAAATTGATTAGTTCTAATTAATACGCACGAAATATGTAAGAGTTTTGGTTGTTGAAAATAACCAAAATCTTCTGTTCAACAAAAACAAAGATTATGTGTTCTTAAGATGCTTTCAAAATTCAACACTTTAAAATTTAAATATATTTAAATATGCCTTGTATTATATAATTTTCATATTTAATTAACTCAAGAGTCAAAATCGAAAATAAAATAACTGATAGTTTTCGTAAAAAAAACTGATAGTTTACGATACGAATTGTATGCTTTCTTGTATTATTGGTATAACTTATTATCTTAATTGCCATTAATTTATTAACTAATAAGTTTCATTTTTAATGACTCAATATTTGTTCGTCAAATCTATTCAAGGCGGCATTATAATTGAATATCCTTGTGAATTTCATTAATTAACTAACTATTTGTTTATTTTATAAAATTATTTTGTTTGTTTTTTTGTGTAGCTCTTCATATGAGTATGCATTCAAATTAAAATATAAAAAATGGCTCAGAAAATCAAGATATCCTATAAATGAAGTATGATAACACGGGGACTTCCCAAACTTATTGAAAAACCTAGATCTTGAAACATGATCCAGAGATACCACCAAGAATTGGACATTAGATATTAATATGATGGTCACATTGGTTACGTTTAGTTTTCGTGGCTAGACATTATTAGCTATGTTATTGTTAACCATTCCTTGTATAATCTAAAAGTATTATTATGTATTTTAGTTGTGAACACCACTTGCCTCGAAAACTTAAATAATCAATTTCACAATTAACTTAAGCTTACTACACGAAAGGTTGAACCTCTTGGCAATTTAATAAAATGTAACCATGGGCAACCTCTGTTTTTCTTCTGTTAACATTTTACTTGTTGAGCGTCCACATGTTCGTTCAAGATATGTGAAAATAGATAAGTTACCATCAACATCTCTTATTTCAACCCTATCGTCATTATGAGGAAATTTTCTTTCTCTTGTGTATAAATGCGACTCAAAATAGTGTGAACAAAATGTACTTGCTTCCTCTACTAAATAAGCATTACATATCGAACCTTCAGTTATAGCCTTGCTTTTAACATTTTTCTTCAAGTGATGCAAATACCTACATTGCAAGTAGGGTTATTACAATTACTGATTAAAACATGCTATAAGTTTTTTTTAAATATTAACTATAATTACCTCCCAAACAGATACATTCATCAGTATTGAATTGGACCAACAAGTTTAGCCTTGTGTGCTAAATGTATGGATAGATGTTCCATATAGTCAAAGAAGCTTGGAGGGGAAATCCCCTCTAATTTGGACAAGATAACTAGAATTTCACTTTCTAGTTTTTTTTTTCCATTTCAACTTCAGATCATGTTAAGCTTTTGAAAAACAAACTTAATTTTGTTATCGCTTCCTAAACTTTATTTGGTACCAACTCCCGAAATGCAATTGGAATTAGCCTTTGCATAAACATATGATAATGATGACTTTTTATCCTAAATAATTTGTACTTCCTCATGTCTACACACCTTTCCAAGTTCGAAACATAACCATCGGGAAACTTTAGACTTTTTAACCATCCACATAAAATTTCCTTTTGTTTTTTATCCAAAGCTTAACATGCTTTTGGATATTTACCTATGTAAAGATCTTTATCTAACTCATTCCTTTTATAAAAAAGTTTCAAATTAGCTTGTGATTTTGCATTGTCCTTTGTCCTCCCTTCAATGTTCATTATGGTGTTGAACCAATGTGAAAAATATTTTTTCAATATGCATCACATCTAGATTATGATGTATCAAATTAGTTTTCCAATAAGGCGAATCCCAAAAGATACTTCGTTTTCTCCAGCCAAAGTTTTTACTAATGCTTCTATTAACTTCTTCAGCTTCAAGTTCTGTAACTTTTAGCAACCTTAATTCATCAATCTCCTTTAATATATCTTCACTAGCTTTATGACTGGGGAGGAGTTGTTTGTACCATCTTATTCTTAATGAACTTTTGTTTATTGCATCTAAATGGATGATTTGGAAAAATAAATTTCATATGGTTGTCAAATCAAGATGTTTTGCCCCTGTTAGGAAGATAGAACGCATTAGAATCATTGTCATATTAAGGGCAAGCCAATTTCCCTACTGTGCTCTATCCAAACAATATAACATGCATAAGGAAATCACTAATAGTTCATATCAAATTTGCTCTCAAATAAAAAATTTGTTTAAGATACACATCAGATGTCTCCACAACAAATTCCTAAAGATGATGCAATTCAGATACTAAAGGTTTTAAGAATACATGATTTTTATGCTTTAGATTCGTAGGCCCTAGCACATTCACCGACAATAACATATATGTCTCATTCATACATATGCATTGAGGCAAATTATAAGGAGTAATTATGATTGGCCATGATGGATATATTGCTAACCGGATTGACCAAAAGATTGGAATCTATCTGCCGACAATCCCAACCTAACATTTTGACTTTCGACTGTAAAATCAGAATAGGTGTTATTGAAATGTTTCCATGCGAGTGTATCTGATGGATGACTCATTATTCCATCTTCTTGTTCATGTTCATTATGCCATCTCATGTGAGATGTAGTAACATCAAAGGTATATAGTCTTTGAAGTCTCGGAGTTAGTGGGAAATAATGCATTTGCTTCTAAGGTACTAATTTCTGCTTTATAGTATGCTTTCTTGGTTTGCACCTAAAAGTTGCACTCTTGTAATTCCATATCATCTCCCCAAAACATCATACATCCCAAATTGCAACAATCAATTTTCTCAACTAGCAAACCAAGACTCTTAATAAGTATCTTTATATTGTAAAATTATCAACCATTTTATGATCAGAAGGAAATGATTTATTATACCAAGTAAGAATTTTATCCAAACCTCGATAAGAAATATGGCCTTCAGCCTTTATGTTCAATATTTGAGCAATTAAAGATAATTGAGTCATGGTCTCACAATTTGGGCATAATTCTTGGTCAACTAATTTTACTAAGTCAAAAAAAATTTTGCATTTAGGTTTGGTTCTTCTTTAAAATTTTCTATATTTACTAAAAGATATAACCAATTGCATCATGAACCACTTGGTGGAAGGATTTTTAGTTGCACCATAAACCGCTTGAACTCCCCCAACAAACTCAAGATTAATGAAACCATCTGGTGTTAATCGTCTATACATCCATGATCTATCAACATTACTTATTTTTTTACATAACTTTTATTTAAAAAAGTGATTTCTAGTTAGATATAATAATCGTATGGTACTATCAATATTAATCTTACAAAACATTTAATCTTTAGTTTACACATTGACAATAACACAAGAAGAAAGTATTGTATTATAGCATATGCATAAATTTATGTAATGTCAGGTGATAGGGAAATTTAAGTGACACTTTTGAATGAAATTTGGATGATTTTGGTGATATTCAGTGATTTCTAAACTCAATCCAAAAATTTTCTGGGCAATCAAAAAGTTAATGAATGATTTCAAGAAACAAAGAAAAGCTCCAAAATAAGGATTAAAGTCAATAGGAACTGAAATGGGTCAAAACGGAGGTTGTTTGAATAGAATTCGAGTAATCTGAAATTATTGAACTAAAATGCCCTTTTTAGAAAATAATGGGTAATGATAACTTTAAACCCATTAAAAAATTTTAAAAGCATCCAATCAATAAGTATTGACTTTAACTAGAGTATTTTATGTTCAATTTGAAAATACTACAGTTGTGGAATATTTTCAAGATTTAATTCGATTAGTTGGTCAATTAAATGCATTAAAGGGCAATTTGGACTTTCTGTACTAATTAAGGACAATTTGGTCTTCTTACATGATATTAGTGGATTGATGAGTTATTAGAGATGACCTATGAGATGATGACATGTGTTTAATGAGTTATTAGTGATGACAAATAGGAAGGTGACACGTGTAATCCATTAAATGAGTATAAAAAGCAAAGTTAAGACATTTTGCTTTATTCTTTCAACATAAACGTGAGAGTGATGAGTGAGTAATGTGAGAGACAAAAGAAAAAGAAAAGAAGAGAAGAAAGAGTGAAGTTTCGGCCAAAGAGGGAAGAAGGAGAGTGTAACTAATTTTTGATGGGTTTTAGAGCATGATTTGAAGAGAGTTTGATCAAGACTAAGTATTCATCAAATACCCACAAGATTAAAGGAAAAAGTGGTAAGTTTCCTAGCTTAAATTTCTAATTTTTATGGGTTTTCTTAAGTAAGATGGATGTGATTAAGATAAATGGTGTCTTGATATTACTTTGATGTTTCTTTGCATAGAATTGGTTGAATGTGGTAAGAGAGGAATTTGTAGTGGAATTCTGTCTTTGGATAATTTAAACCAGTCTTATTGTTTTGACCATAAATCTACCTACAAACCTCCAAATTGGGTGATTCCAATTGGCTCTGAAACCTAAGATAGTAATAAAAATCTTTAGAAGAGGCCTAAACCTATTTTGGGATTAATGGTATTGAAAGTTTAGATTGGAAATATTAACCTGATATTGTCCCTATGTTGAAACAACTTGTGATATTTAGTACATTTCATAATTTTGAAGTTGAAATGGTATGATTTATGATGATATGGAAACTAGAGACATAGGGGAACAAATGTCTAGAAGACCTCAAAACCTAATTTGAGCATTTGCTATGTGAAAATTAAGGAACAAATAGAGGTATGGATTCTGGACATGGGTCATAACCGTGACCCATCATGCATGATCGTGATACGGTGAATTAAATTGGGTGAGGTAGTATTTTGAAGAAATTGATAAGTTAAAATAGGTAAAATATGGTATTTGAGTGACTCTTGAAGTTAGATATGGAAACCTAGAACAATATATTAGCTTACAAAAGTAATTGAAAATACGATTAGCGTATGTGTTACGCGAATTCGGCTAAACCGAATTTATTGTTTTAATGCCTTATTTCATAATTTGGAAATAAATGCCCAAGTAAAAGGCATTTTTTGTAGGTAAAGTTGAGGCACCAAACGCGTGAGTGCGCTTGGAGATAAGTTCGCAAAATTATGAGTGTATTTTATTTGTTTTATATAACTAAATTCTTTACAAAAGAATTGACAACATGTGGATGTATTTTAACTGTTTAATATGACTTAATTCTTTGTAAAAGAATTGCTGACATGTGAGTGTTCTTTAAATTAATTTTATGTAAGTAGTTTTCATTTGATCATAAAATGAATATTTATACTGAGTTTTATGCAAATGATATTTTACAATTGAATATTGCTAGTATAAGTGTATGCTTTGGCAATATATGAGTTTAAAATCGAAAGCTAAATTTTATATGATTAGGAATTACATTGAAATAATTCAATTATGAATCCTCTCATACTTAATTTAGAAAATAAGATGAGTCATAAATGCAAGAGTTGCTTTTGCCTATAGTGTATAGCTAGGCTTTATACATGTTATTTAGACCGTAACATCAACCTCATAGTTTTAATCTTAACATTAAATCTATAATCTCTCTTAATTAACGCATTTAATATGGAATCCTTACCTTTTAATGTATAAGAGGCTTAATAAGTTAAGCCTTCCTGTGACCTGTTATTCAAAGAAGACACAAATTCTTTTCTATCAATGTTGATTAGTGATTCTTTGACGCTCAAATGCAGACCCCCAGTGGTCAAAATGATAACACAAATATATGTGATTTGAGTATTTGACTGTACTGAGGATTGATGTTCTTGATATGTGGATAAGGAATTACTTCAAACGCGTTTTCGATGAATTCAAACAGAGCTATATCCAGCATTCAATCTCATTCAGGAAATACAATTTCAAAAGATATCTGATATAATATATGACATCATTCTAGGTACTATAATGATTTATATAATTTAGATTGACAAGATTTTGATTTCATTCGGTAGTTATTAACTACAAGATTTTTATAATTTATAAAACATTTTTATATGGTACAACATATTTAGATAAAACTTAAATTCGGTCAAAAGATTAAATATTAAAATAAATCTCCTGCTAATTACATAACTGGGATGATTTTTAATATTTTCACTAATTATTTTTCTGAAAAATTAAAAAATTGTATTGATAGATTAAAGTTGAAAAACAACGTTAGGAGAGTAGTAGTACTCTCCTTAGTTTTCTACAACAAAAACGACAATACATTACATACATAATACAAACAACCAATTGGAACAACAGCGTAGGAAGAACAGATAATAAGAACGACACCGTGGCTTGTCCAAGATAAGTCAATTGTAAAAGACCCCTTCCATCTACATATCGAAGATGCTAGTGGTTCCAAATTAGGGCTATGAGGTAAAAGTCACTATAACTATTTTGTTAGAGAACAATATTATTAATTTAACTAAATGTAATTTATATACATTTCTTTATCTACTTCAATATCATATATTCTAATAATCTTTTTACTTAACTAAAATCTTCTTTTATGTCTTAAATTGTTGTAATGAGACATTTAAAATTTCATATATCCTATTAATCAAGGTTTTAAAAACCAGACCGGACCGTCCGGTCTGAATGAAAAAAGTTTGAACCGATTAGTGGTCCGGTTCGGTTTCACCTAATAACCTCTCTGTATAAAAACCGTCCGGTTTAACCTTTTTACGGTCGGACCGAACGGTCCGGTCTGATTTTTTAAACCTTGCAAAATCCCCTCCCTTTCTTTCATGAAAACTTTCGCATTTATATAATTGTTACGAAGGACATGTTCACTTAATTAATAAGCCAAATTAATGAAAATTATTGTTTATATATTTATTTCTTTTTGGATAATTTGTATTCCTAAATAAGGGAGGAAGAAGAGAACTATACTATGATCACACTGAAAACCAAATGACGCCATCACCTATTACAAAATGAGTGCCTACAAGTATAATATAATTTTCTTACATTAATATCATAATTTTGCTAGAAACATTATATAAATCGTATTGCCACCTACGAAATGCTCCAGTCACATACTTCTTTTCAACATCCTCTATTTTATTTGAGTTGAAAATTATTATCTCTCTTACTTCCGGTTATACGCAACACCTCTACCAATACTCATTTTGAAGTACATTGATAAAACTTACAAACATAAGCATATTAAACTCTAAATTATAGTTTCACAAAATATTCGTTGCTCATAAATAAATATGAAATAAACTTTTTTTTGGTACATCGAAAAGTGAAAAAACAAACACTAAAATAAATAAAAAACAAGAAAAATCATTCTCTCAAAAAGCATACTCCTGAAGCATCAGCAGCTAGGTCTAGCGAGAGATTTGGGGGCGGTAATAATCATTCTTGAAATTCGTGTCAATTTCTACTTCCTCGTTTAGCAAGGGCATTTGCTACGCGATTTCCTTCCCTTGGAGAATGACGCCATAGAATTTCCCAATCCCAACCCTTACAAACAATGCTATCAGTGACACTATTAGCCAAATGGTGAAACAACCAATCATCACTAAATAACAACTAAAGGGCCTCTAAAGAGTCTGACATCACCATAATTTTTCGAAACCCAGTGCATCAAGCAATTTGCAGCCCTGTCCTTATGGCCAATAATTCGGTCGTCATAGAAAATAACATTTTTTCATCTATTATATTCCGTTTTAGTTGTTCTTACGTTGAAAATTATTTAGTATTACGATCATAATCATAATTATTAATTAATGTATACACAAATTACAGTAACAAATACAAAAATATTTATCATTAGATTGTGGCTTTGGCAAAGATTTATTTGTATATTCAATATATTATATAATTATAAGAATGTCATGAAAATTTTAAAACTTTATAGTAAAAGTTATGGTAAATGGACAATTTAGTTTGATAGAGACACTAAAAGAAAATTAATCTAATTGAATAAGTTTTTCTAATTGATAATTTTTATTTTTTTACACTAAAATAATCAAAAAAATTGTCTTGATTTCTTTTAAAAAATAGAATTCAATCAAACCTTAAAAGCCGTAAACTTGAATTTAAATTTGAATAAAATTTGATGTGACTAAAAAATTCCGAATTTAATCGAGTTTTGTATAAAAAATGGATTCATATCGAGTCGGCATTTCCAAACCCAAAACTCACAAATGAACGTATCTCCCTATGGCCTTGTAGTACCCTAGATCAACTGGCTTATGTTGAGGAGCCCAATGGATCCCTACATTCCTCCCCTCCCCTGTGGACTGAACAGAGTTTTGGCTCCTTTGCATGTTATTTTTATGAGATCTTTTTCATTGAAGTGGTGTATAATTATGGGATCAATCAAAATTGCTAAGGTGAGGGTTGTTAAGTTTTAATTCTTTTATTTATCTTTTATTGGTTGAGGAAAATAATTAAGCCAAGACTCTTGTCTATATAAAGAGGTTGTTATTTCCTTGTTTAATGCACCGATATAAAGTTAAAGGTTTATATAACAAATTTGGCTCTGAATAAATTATTCTTTTGAGATAAGAGTTGAGAGTTTGTTATGGATATTTCTTTATGGGTGTGTTGGTGTATTGAAAAATTAGATGAGAAGAAAAATTATGTAATTGTAAAGACTTTTTACATAGTAAATTTTCTTCTTATTGTTTGAGATTTATTTTTTGATTTAAGAGTTTCCACGTAATTTCTCTTATATTGTTATTATTTTTTTATTTTCTGATATTTTTTTATATCAAATATTTTTAGGTGTAGATTCAGGAGGTTTAAATTCCTAACAATAACAATACGTACTTCCGTCCAATTCAAATTGATATTAAAATGATGTCAGTTTTGCCAAATCAGCTTGAAACCCCTGTCAACTCGAACCAGGCTGGACCTACTTCTACTTTAATACAAGCCTCAAATGATAGGGAATAACTTGCAAGCGTTAAAATTCTGCTGCATATCAACATTATTGTTTCAAGCACCAAGAGTTATTTTGGAACATCAAATTAGTCACAGTGTCACCACAAGTCCGTCAGAATTTAGAAAACAGACACAAATTCCCAGAGGAGTTAATGAATGAAATGAATTGAAGAACAAATACTCACACAGACACACAGCTCCAACTGAAACAATGATCAAACACTCCAAGCTCTAACTCTACACGACAGCTACTTTCGTCACCGATCAGGTTTCCGGCTCCTGCCCACTAATTCTGATTCATTCACTTGATGCTTGGTGTCTAGTCCTGGGTCCAACGCTATGAAACACAGGTTCTAACATATGTGCAGGAATTTTTGTGCCGAAGTTAGAAAACTCCTGGGTAAAGTTGGTGTCAGGGCAGTATTAGAGGACGAGAAGAGTTCCATCCTGTTCGTTGCTGCTTATAGCTAATGATTCACTCTCATAGACATAGTGCCGTCCTGGCATGATTTGCTTTCATTCCCATCCAAGAAAAAAGATGTCGGTTAGTCGCTTGTAGGGACCAATTAGCAATAATTTTTCTTTCACTACGGACATTTACAGGTTCGAAGTGCTTTCATTTTCCATCGACTCTGCTGGAAAGACAGAACCAACACTTTCCCAACTTCGGTTACTGCAGTTGCATAGAATTTCTTCTGTCAGATCTTCAAAAATGGCTTCGACAATCTCGACAATGATGGCTTCTGTATCAAACTGAAGGTCCATCCAGCTTCCAATTTTGGCCATGTCTTTATTGACAATTTGATCCAAAGTATGATGTGGTGGAAATGGACGGAGATGCCAATTGACTCCTTCAAAGATCTCGCGAATGGCATTTTTCATGTCTGGGACAGGTCGAATTGTTGGCTTTACAAGTAATAAGCCAGGGAAGCAACCAAGATAACGCCCGTATACCTCAACAAGAACCTCATTAATGCAGTCGAAGAGAAGCTTTTTGTCGAGGCAAAGTTGGTTGGGGAAGAACTGTACTTCAGTAAATATTGATGGGTCTAGAAAACGATCTGAAGTGTGTGACCTTATATAGAATTCGTCCCACTTTATTCCAGAGACTTGCATCACTTCACTTAGATAGTTGAATATTGATTCTTCGTCTTCTACACAAGTTTTCAGAGACATGCCTTGATCTGTAGCTAATGATTCATCCTCTTCAAATTGGATTCTCTGGGGCTGCATGTGAAGCTCAACTGAAGAATATGTGAATGAACTGATGTTAGAGACTAAGCCAGGTGATGTGAAACCTAGATAACTGGAACTCATTGATTTTTTTTGTATGAAATCGTACCTGCTTGGGACCTGACACTTGCTGGGCTGATGTCCTCCTCAAAGAAGATGGGCTCCAGAACAGATACAGGACTTGGCCGGTCAGATACTTCAGCAGCATGTTTTAGATCCCAAACTTGCTTGGTTACTGGAGTGGAAGTAGGAGATGATAATGGAGGAAATGAAAATTGATTTTCTTCACAAGAATCCTGGAATAAGGACAATAACTACTTCAGAATGCAGAAAAATGAAAACAAGAGAACTAATAGACATAAAACTGATGAATGGGTACCACATGTTGCATGCTTTCATGCCATTCTGTTTCTTTGCTGAGTTCAGATAAGTCACAAGTTTCATCATCTACAGTGGAAAAGGAGCTGTCTTTTTCAGGAGTATCCATAATATTGTTCTCTTTCTGGGACACAACATCAGCCACTTCTACAACATGACCTGCAAAAATTTATGAAGTGTAAAAGATTTGAACCAAAAAAACGAACAAAAAAGTATGTATCAGGATATAGAAAAAAACCTTCTGAAATAATCTGGTTTCCCCCAGAACAAATGGTGCTTTCCACTTCGATTTCAAGAATTTTATTTGAAGCTCTTGGGTTATCATCAGTTGGAGGTTCTACTTTGCTAATAGTAATGTCAGAAACAGAAGAATGGATCTCGGAACTTGGGATTACTAGACCTGAATGGCTAGAATTGTTTTCTTGTCCCCGAAATTGGTCACCAGAAGATAATTCGGTCTGTACCATTCCATTGTTTTTTTCGGTCTGTACCATTCCATTGTTTTGCCTAAAATCCCTTCCAGGATTTGACATGATAGTAGTACTGTAATCAGGAAGAGAGAGAATCTTCCCAAGGGTTCTCGATGCCTGCCTGCTTGAAAATTCTGCATTGCCAGCCCCATTGCTGAGCAATTCAGAAAGATGTTTCTTGGCCTCGAGATAGATGCTAGATGCACTTTGCTTATTGTTAGGAGCATCGTGCACTGTACTTGTTTCACATTCTTTCAGCTTGGCAGTCTTCTTCTCTTTTCTGGGAGCAGTGGGAGTTCTGGAAATTTTTTCAACAAAGAAGTGGTCTTTGCTAGTAGAATTAATTCCAACAATGTCCTTAGCCCCTCTCTCACAATTTCTGACAGCCGAAGACTCATTACTATGCTTCGAAGTATCAGCAGAGGAGGTCTGTAGCCTTTCTTTTCCAATGGCATTCTTCAATTTTGTTTTGATTTCAGTAAGAGAAAAGTACGAGCCAGCTCTCTCATTAGCTTCCTTGTTTCTAATGATAAGATGAGATTTTGGCAGTGAAGATGCATCGCTTTCAGCTTCAGAATTTTGCAAGCCCGTAGGTCCAGGCTTCAAAATCACTATGGTATTTGGAGCTCGCAAAGAATTATTTCCTTCCGAAGGGATCTTCTCCAGAGATTTAGTCCTTCTCCTGAAAAATTTATGCTGTTTACCATGGACAATTCCGTCAGGTTTCCCTGAACCATAAAGCTCATTTTCTGATAATTTATAACCTACAAGTAACTCAGAGTTTTCATCTTTCCGTCCCTGAGGGCCTTTGTCTTTCTCTGCCTGAGCATCACACAAGTTCTGAACATATTTCAGTATCACCGATTTAGGTCCTTGTAAGAGTTTCAGAAACATTTCATCAGAACTTAGAATTTGAAGCACATCCCTCAGCTCTTTAGATGGGCTTATGTCTTCCTCTTCAGTGGCATGTTTCTCATTACTGAGCTTCTGATTTACAAAACGCTTGATTGCCTCAATCAATTTTTCTTCAAAATCAGGATTTTTCTGGTTTAGTCGACGGTGAACTTTACCGCGATGGCCATGTTTTACATAATTCCCACTTTTTTCATGGATCTGGTTGCAAAATTCTTCCACTATTTCATCTATATGAAGACCATCTTCAGATGGGTTCACCAAATTCTGCAAGCAAGGCTGCTCAAATTGTGTTTTTTCATCAACATCCACAGTTTCTATTCCTACGTCACAACTTTTTGTCCGGCTTCTGGTTCTTCGCTTTCGGTTCATTCTCTTGTGGCCTTCCTGTTCAGTATTACACTGCTTTGGTTCTACTTGATCATTGCTTATCCCTTTCTTCGTATCTTGCTCGCTGAACATCTCTTCTTCAATAAGGGTCTTGACACTTGGCTTACCAGCATCAGCTGCTGCTGTTATCGTCTCTTCAACATCCTGATATATTGATTCATCAATAAATATTAACACACAAATAGTTCAACTGCCCAACTCTAGTCCTCCTGAGAAATTTTATTACAGATAACCTACAGCAATGAAGTTTTGAAGGTATAAGTTGACAGCACTTACAGGGGTTCCAGGACAACTTGTTTTCGAATCGGTCATCGTATCATTTTTATTGTTACAACTTTCAACACCTGCAATAAAAAAGATGATCACCAAAGATGTTAAGCTTCTCAAACTTTGTGAACTTAGAGCCGCCAAAACACAAATTTTAGAAGTGGACAATATTGTATTAAAAAGTTTCTTAAGAAAAGAATATTGTGTGAAAAGGTACAAAAAGATTGAGTTCTTTGCATATACCAAAACCATTCCTTAGTTGATTTAAAAGAGTCCAGACTTCATCAAATACTTCTCAATTGCAATTAGTAAATTGAGTGGATTCAGTTTCTACATTAGCAAAGAAACTGTGTTCCATGCCAAATAGATTCTTATATCAATAGAATAATCTTTTTCTTCAAAGGTTTTCTAAGTCCTTACCAACAGCATTTCTGTGTCCAGGCCTCTTATCCGTGAGGAGCTTTTGGGTTGATCGATTATGGCGGAAGTCAAACATGTTAATGAATCCCCACATACAGCTTGACTGGTCTCTTCCATAGCGGACAGTTGGCTTGTGGGACTTTTTTGCCATTTTAAACTGAAAGTCCTTTGACTGTGTTAAGGTTTTCTTATCCACTTTTTGTTCCCATCTGCTCGGTAAAAACATGAAAAACGGGTGGAAAAACGAAAGTTATATCAGAAAAAGGATTAAACCAATTCTGAACTGTAAATGGTATAGACGAACAAACTTGAAACAACAGTAGCATATGAATATACGAACATAGGTACATGTGATCTCTTAGCATATATCCCTAAGCTCATCAGCATCCAAACAGATGAACCAGTAAACAGTCAGCAACGAAAATCGGGACAAAAGAAAAGGAAAAAGAGTTCAGAAAACGAGAGACGTCATCAAAAGATTCTCACTTCAGCATTCAGATTGATCTGACTCATTTCTCAAACAAAAACACAGGGTGAGAGGTACGGAATCACCACTCAAAATGAACAATTTCTGAAATCCTACGAATGCACAGAAGCACTGAGACAAGATCATCTGATCCTGATCAAAACCCAGATTTTAAGTCCCCGATTATCCCGAATCCAGAACACCCCCGGTCCAAGAACGATTTCAGAAGATGAGAATTATTTACCAACTCACGCATAACCAAAAACAATCATCCAAATGGAAGATCAGTTTAATGAGGTACTATAATGTGCCTCCAGAACTTAAGGAACAACAAGGCATACGCGTATATGAACTGTAAGGATAAAATAAGTGCCACGCATAGTTTAAATACCTCGTATTAGACAAAGTCTAGGATCCCAAGAAACGGCAGTGCACAAACTGTTGAAAAAAGGACAAAATATTCTGTTCGAAACAACTCAAGCTGTCACCTTCGTGAGTGCCTAAATTAAGCTTCTTTTAGTAGGCAAGCCATCAAACTGTCCTTTCTACCTCCAGAAGCCTTGGTTAACGGCAGAAATTCCTCACCAGAAACCCTTAAACGACAAGAACGATGACATATATGTCTCACAACTGAAAGACTTCGCTTTCAACTGTCAATCCTCAAAACAATAAACTTCATAGAAGGCGTATATCAGAAACTTGGTAGGAATTCAGCATAAAACAAAAACTGATATCCGAACAAATGAACCAAAAGTACGTAATTATTTAATCCAGAAGGAAAATTCCCCTCTTCACACCGTTAATGGGAAGTTCTATATCAATATCTGACACAAAGTTCGTTGAAACACGAAGTTAGAAACTTGATTCAGACACACGAGTAAAAACTTCACCCAAAATCAATATTTTTCTCCAAATATCGAAAGCACAGCATCCAAAAAGACCAGCAGATTTCTAGGGAAATGCCAAGCCTGCCACCAGGAAGATAGATAGGGAGAGAGGAGTCAGAGGACCCAGTAGATTCAAATTCACCAAAAAAGAAAGACCTTTCTGACACAAACTTTGCGTGCAGAGAAAAAAAAAAGGATGAAAATTTCTGTTTCTAAATTCTAAGCATGGAGGGCGAAAAACAGGACTTTTCTGTTAGTGGACATCTTTTGACAACCAAGAAAGAAAGAAAGAAATGGAGAGTCAGTAGAAAGCACCAAAATGCCAATCTATCAGGCGCCGACCCAATTTTTCCTTTTAAAGGATCACTTGTTTTCTGATAAGGGGCAGGTATAAAATACCCAGAAAAAATGGAGGAATGACGAGTGTTGAGGTGAAAGCTGGAAGCTTTACAACGATTTTGTTGGCAGATAGACAATGGTATCATATAAAGGAGAAGAACAATACGTGATAGTTGGGTTTTGGGATTTGCATTGATGGGTCCATCCACAAGTTGAAAAAGAGAGCTTTATGTTCAAGGAAGGCTCTGCCCCCGTTCGCCTCTATTTCACTTTCTGCCATTCCACGTTCAACCATCGTCAATCAAACGACTCCTATGCCTAACCTAACCCACTCTCTATCTCTCTCTCGCTCTAGAAACAAAACCCTTTTCAGGTCCTTCTCTCTCAGCCCACTTCATAACAGACCAAAACACAGAAAAGTGGTTCTCTACACTTTTTATCACCTTCAAAAGAGTGAGAGAGAGACACGGAAGCGTACGTCAGACGTATACGCGTGTTGAATAAAATAGTCAAATTTTTTGTTACTTATCTAAACTTCAAAGTTTTGTGATTAAGATAAATTCCCCAAATATTAAATAAAGAATTATATTAAATAAATAATTAATAATATATATGACATATATACGAATATAAAAATTGATATTAAAAAAATTAAGTATATTTTCAATTTTTGTTAACATATTTTTTAAAATTTTAAAAATACTAATTTAATCACAAATATCTGAAACACTTTAATTAAAAATACATATGACATATAGAATAATATATATTTTATTTTTAGAAAATTAAGTGTATTTTTTATTTTTGTCGATATAATTTTTAAATTTTAAAAATACTAATTAAATCATAAAAACTTAAACCAACTAATTTTTCATTTCAGTTTATCTTAATAAATTCCTATTATTAAAAATAAATCAGTTTATTAATTGATCGACTGATTTTTTATATACTTATCCATTTTTATAAATTAAAATAAGTTAGTTAATATTTATTTAACAATTTTCTTCTTCAGTTAAATTTCAACTTATGCGGTACACAAAGAAAGTTATTATTTTAATTTTATTTCAAATTCTTCAATTTTATTTAATATTTACATCAATTTTATGACAGTCTAATATTAATTAAATCCTTAAATTTTAATTTTTTTATCTTATCAATTCAATTTTTAAAATGATGTTAAATCTTATAAGAAGGGATATAAACAGGGACGGAGGTAGATGTGGCCCAGTGGTATATATATTAGGATGGAGATATTTAAAAGTTAGTGGTATACTTAACTTTTCAAAATTTTAAAAAAATTAAATATTTAAATTTTCTTATCTTAAATTTCTAGCTCCGTCATTGGATATAATCAAATTAGAAAAGATACACTCGTAAAAGATGACAAGGAGCACGATTATTACATGATAGAAAAATATCATACGAAACAAACAAGAAAGCAAACAAAGAGATTAGTTTGTGTGTTTATGGATTCTTTGTGTAGAGAGTAGAGATTCTATTATATCTAAAGCATGATGAGTCTGACCTTTGAATAGAAGTAAGTTCAAACTTCTAACCTTTAAGATAATGATACTTGTCCACATGCGTGGAACTGAAGAGGTTTTTAAATGAAAAATAGGGAGAGGAAGAAATGGAGGGAAATAAGGTTCTTGTTTTGACTTAAAAGCGCCTTTGGTAATTATGACTTTTGTTCGAATTTAAATATCTTGAACGCTAAAAAAAAAATTGTTGAAGTAATACTATTTTAAATTAAATTTTAATTTAACATTTATTCAATTACCTTCCATAAATCTACAATTGTTTATTAGTTTTTGACCTTACCAGCTTCCTCTTATCCATCCAAGTAATTATTTAATAAGGTTTAAGGGATGCTGATTTATTTAAAAAATAATATTTTAAAGATCGAGTCGATAATTAAAATAATAAAATTGAAGTTTTAAAGTTTTAAAATTTAATTAGTGTTTAAGGATTATAAATCAGTTAAAGAATGAATATAAATAAATTATTTGAAATATAGTTTAAAAATGTCTTATTTATCAAAAAATTTAATTTAACTATAAAAAGAAATAAAATTCATTCATTCATCTTATAAAAATTAATTAATTTACGGTCTAATGATATAAATAAATAAATTAGTTTTTAGTAATAAGAATTATTAAGATAAGTTGAATTAAAAAATCATTAATTTAAGATTTTTTAATTGGATTTGATCTCTTAATCACTAAAAAAGTTTTTTAAAATTTTAAGATCTATGATATGAAACGACAAGAACTGTGGACGGGGGGACACGTAGGAAGATACCACCATGTGAGGAAAAGGTGGGCCTCATTGAAGTCCAATTGAGCCCCCACACATATTAAATTTTTGGACCCCACTTTTTCTTCCTTTTTACCAATCTACCCTTGTTACTGTGTTGATGCAAACAAATAGCCATATTTGGGTATCCTTATAATATCAACACACCAAATGAAAATTTGGCTGAGACCCGAGATTTGGAGAGCTCTAATAGTATTTAGAGGATGTTTGGTTTATAGAAGATAATGAGAATAGGAATAGGAATGAATATAGTAAGAAATGGGAATGAAGTATAACTAACAATGAATCTCATTCCTCTAGTAATCCACAGGTATGAAGTATTGCTGAAAATGGAGGAATGAAAGTATTACCCCTGCTGATACCAAACATGAGTTTTCATTTCATACCCATACATTTCTACCCATTACTCCCAAACAAGCACCCTCTTAGTGTTTTTTTTTGTGTGAATAAAATCAACATTAGCGCAAAAAATAGACAAATGCAGGGAAGACAAAGAAAACTAACCCAAGCCAACAGGCTTACACCGTACACCCGAAACCTAATAGCCTTTCCCCCTTAACAATAACAGAACCCGAACAATCTGAATTTAAAATGAAGACTAAACAAGAAGGACGAGCAATCCAATGATGTGGATTTGCATGTAATAATGCTACCCTGGCTAAAGCATGAGCCGCCTTATTGACAATCCTACGCATTCATTGAAAGGACAAGTGAAGGAAATGTCGCTTGAATGATAAACAATCAAGGGTCAAAATTTCAATCCCAAACCGATTTGACGAATGAGCTAATATTAATTGAACACCTGCCAAACAATTCGACTCCACGATCACCTTGGCAAGCTGTTGGCCTTTTAACCAAGAAAGAGCTTCCCTTATAGACATAATTTCGGCAAGAACTGAGTCAAACAGGGTAGGAAAAAAAATCTGAAATAGCAGTCACAAAC
>JANVCL010000009.1:23289431-23303304 GCA_026546855.1 Erythroxylum incrassatum | reverse complement strand
ATTGGAAATAACCTCTTTATAATATAGGGGTAAAGTTACGTACTATCAGGTCCCTTAAGACCCGCTTTATTGCGGGACTTCAGGGCATAATGATGACGACGACTTAAGTTCGAGTTTAATAAGAAATAGTCTCTCTATTAAATAGGAATTAAGCTGTGTATTATTGAACTTTCTCATATCTCTATTTTTAAAATGATATTAAAAAATTATAATAAATTAAGTCATATTTGATTAATCGAGTTCAATTTATTTAAATTTGAACTCTTTAGTTAAATTAAAAAAAATTATAAGTTTAAAAGTTTTAAAATAAATGTAAATTAGTTTATTATGATTATTAAATTAAAAAGTTTTTTATATAAATAAATCAAATTGAGACTTTGAGTTTTTTTTTAATATAAACAACGGGGCCTAAGCCCAAGGAAGACTCGCGCGCGTGGTTTACCTTTAGCTTTGCATTACGCGCGTGCAGTAGAAATATCCCATGTCATATATATTTTTGTAGCATTTAATATATAATTCCTTATCATATGAAATTAAAAATTTGCTTTATCCATTCCTCGGACTCTTCGCCGGTGATCCAGGGGAGATGCTCCTCCGGAGTAACGGCTAAAATTACCCACAAGATCACTTATATTTACCAGATCAACCACCGCATGTTCTCATAGGATGGAAGGGTATTTCGATCATTTTGTCCAACTCTACTGGCAGCCCGCCGGTTTGGGGAAGAGGATAGTGCCACGTTTCAGACTCTAACATCACTTGGCTATTTTTCCCTTTTTTGAAAAATAACAAAAGAAAAATCATTCTCTTCTCCACCTTATCCTGTCCGGTCGTCTGAGATCAGAAGATTGGCTAAGAAACGGCGTCGTTTCAGTCTGTTTTTGGGTACATCTGTAAGTTGAAATGGTGTGGAGGTAGGGAGAGAGTAGTTTCAGTCTGCTTCAGCTTACTGTTAAACAATGGCCATCGGCGGTTTACTTTCTAACCGGAACTTCGGTTCTTTCGTTGGCTCAGGTATGGCTTTTACTCTTCTTTTTCTTTTAAGTTTTGAAGTTCTCTGCATGTGAATTTTGTTGCTCTTGAAAAGAGTTGGATTGTTTACGGTTTGAGACTAAGAGAGTGTTTGGTTGCGGGTAAAGTTGAAAAAAGAGAAGAAGATTTTTCACGTCGGAGAAGCATTTATACTGTGCGGTATGTGCAAGGGAGTGTGAGTGTGTTGTATGAGAAGTTACAGAGACGGGCAGTTAACGGTTTCAGTTCAGGAGGATTGTCATATTCTGCGTTTGTTCAAGGATTTGGTGGTAATTCAGATTATAAATCCATGAAGCTCTCGAAAGCAGCAGCTTATCCTCGGAGAAGAAGATGCGATTGCTTTGTTTCTTCAGATCTCACCAGAAAAGCGCAATTCTGTAATTTAGATTGTGCGAAGTTGAAGCGAAGTCGTGCGTACTACAAGTCGGAGGAATATGAGATAACTGATGGCGGTGTGGAGTCGGTGAAGTCGGTGGATGGATCAAGTGAGGTGGTTTTTGTGGAGGGAAATGCCCAGGAAGCGTCTGCTTGGTTGGAACAGTTTCCAAAACGATGGGTCATTGTGCTGCTCTGTTTTACTGCGTTTTTGTTGTGCAACATGGACCGTGTGAGTTATTTTTGAAGTTCTCTTTTTTCCTTTTCTTCACTCAAGTGTTGTGGTTTGGATGTTCAATTGAAATGTTGCTCATATAAGGTTGGATTTTGTTGCGTACAAATTATAGTAGTTTGGTGAAATTTTTTAGTTTGGATTTTTAATCACTATGTCTAAGTTCCATGGATTGTATGAACGCTGTCAATTCTGTTGTTCTTGTCACGTGAAATTGGGTGAGGAATTAGCAATTTCAATTCTACATCTGAATTCGTAAGACAAACTTACAAAATTGATTGTTTCGATTAAGAATCATACATGTCGATGGTTTGCTGTTATCACTAGTTTTCATAGCTTAATCATGTGCTAGTTTCAATCTTTTTGTTGCAGGTTAATATGAGCATTGCAGTACTTCCGATGTCTAAAGAGTTCAACTGGAACAGTGCAACTGTTGGTTTAATTCAATCATCATTTTTCTGGGGCTATCTACTGACTCAGGTATGATCTTAGATATTCAGTAACACGAAACTTATTTAAAGAAATATTTCTTTTGCATCTCAAGAGCTAGAAACTTTGTTGCTTAATGTTCAACTGTAATTTGTTTTTACCGGTCTCTAGATTCTTGGGGGCATCTGGGCAGATAAACTTGGTGGAAAACTGGTGCTGGGTTTTGGAGTTGTGTGGTGGTCAGTTGCTACTGTTTTGACGCCTATTGCAGCAAGGATTGGACTTCCTTTCTTGCTTATGATGCGTGCCTTTATGGGTATTGGCGAGGTTGTCTCTTCTTATACGCTTCTACTTTTGATTTGCAGTTTACTTTTGGATATTTCATATTTTACGATAGTGTTTCATACTAGAAAAGACATATGAACGTTATGGAAGCAGAAATGAACCTAACATGAACTAGTTTTCAATGTCATTAATGATAACAAAGCTATGAAATGAGACTAGAATCTTCATTTGAAATATGAAATTGGTTGTCTCCATGCTTGTTTTGTTGAGTAAAATCTCTCGAGTCTTGTGATTCCTTTGTAGTGTTTCTTGTCTTACTTTTTGAATTTTGAGGTGGATCTAGGGACTTAAATCTATGTTCTAATGGAGTAACCTACTACTGCACTCATAACCCATAATATTTTAAATTTTCATGGTTGAGGATTCTCATTGCCCACAGTGACCAATTTGCATGCAGGGTGTTGCGATGCCTGCCATGAATAATATTATTTCCAAGTGGATTCCTGTGTCGGAGAGAAGCAGATCACTTGCCTTTGTTTATAGCGGGATGTATCTTGGTTCTGTCACTGGATTAGCTGTTTCCCCCGTACTAATCCAGAAATTTGGGTGGCCATCTGTATTCTACTCGTTTGGATCCCTTGGAAGTATTTGGTTTGCACTATGGCTAAGAAAGGTAACTTGATCTTGCATCATGGCTGTACTTTCATGCCAATAAGTCATAACTGTTTTTTCATGTTCTTGGCACACAAAAAAAAAAAAAGCTGAACTTGCATGTTGATAATATTGAGAACCAATGCAAGGTGTTTTCTACTGGACCAAAACCAGTAGAAATTGGACATAATGTTGGACATAATGCACAATATTGGACATAATGTTGGTGAAAAATGGATATATTTATGAGTCATGACAGAGAAACTCAAAAATCTGTTTTTCCATCTTTGGTTGGTTTGCTTCAGGCACATAGCTCACCAAAGGAAGATCCCGAACTTAGTTCTCAGGAAAAGAAGCTTATCTTGGGGGGCAACGTGTCAAAGGAACCTGTTTCAGTCATACCTTGGAAGTTAATATTATCAAAAGCACCTGTTTGGGCTCTCATCGTCTCTCACTTCTGCCATAATTGGGGAACCTTTATTCTTTTGACGTGGATGCCTACCTACTACAGCCAGGTTATTTTGCTAATCTACTGTTACTGTTTTATTTCTGTTTTCTTGCAAGATCTACTTTCTTCTATTTTAGTATTGGCACCATAGTCAGTCTGATGTTGTTGCCTTGTTGGCAACTGATGTGTGATTATACAAATTGAGAACTCTAGACTTGTTTGATTACCCCTATGGCAATTGACAAAATAATCTTAGCTCGATTGGATGCTTGTAATATGGTAATATATCTTCATTTTTTCACCTTGCATCATATGATTCAAATATTAAAATGTCTTTTCCTAGAAGTCATTAGAACTTGTAGATAGTTTTTCTATAAATATCAGCTCCATGTCAGAGACTAGTCCATCTGTCCTCTGTTATTTCTTTTATCGGTTGGTGTTATTTCTTTCCTACGAAAGCTTTACGTATTAGATTGCACCTATCAAACATTTTCTTTTAAATGTTTCTCATCTGAATCATTGGAAATACGAAACATCTCAACTTCTTCTTCCCTTCACGTCAACTAAGCTTAAGCTTGAAAATTTCACCATTTTCATTCTAATTGGTTATTACTAGATTTTCTCCCATTCTACAGAGGATTAAGTTGTTTTTACTTTATCTTCATGATTGTTTCCTCAGGTGTTGAAGTTTAACCTCACTGAATCTGGGCTATTGTGTGTCTTGCCGTGGTTGACCATGGCTGTTTTCGCAAACATAGGAGGCTGGATTGCAGACACACTTGTGAGCAATGGTTTTTCCATTACAGCAGTTAGAAAGGCAAGGATTTATTTGCTGAGTCCTCTTTTATTGCCATTTTATTGTCGTTAACTCTGCTAATAATTCATCCAACTTCTTGCCTTGTAGATAATGCAATCAATTGGGTTTTTAGGCCCAGCCTTCTTTCTTACACAATTGGGCCGCGTTACAACTCCTGCTATGGCTGTACTATGCATGGCTTGCAGTCAGGTTGGTTTGAATTTATTATCAATTTCAGAGCATAAATTACTTGTTATTTTCCTTTCCCTATACTAATTCTTGTATAATTTCTTCCACAAGGTTGACATTTATCTTCAAAATTTCCTTTTCAAGCTATAACAGAAATTCTCAGATCACTCACTTCAACAACAAAAATTCCTGGATGTCAATATGTTTAGGGATAACTTTACTTGAATAATTTGCTTTACCTACATTGTGTGATTCCATCAAACTAGTGTTGATGTGAAACAAAAATGAGTCTACTCATTAACGGTGTGACTCAATTTACCTCTGGTATGCCTGGTTGAGAACAGGGATCAGACGCATTCTCTCAGTCTGGGCTCTATTCCAACCATCAAGATATTGGCCCACGTTATGCTGTGAGTTGTTGCTCTCTGTATTGTGCAAATTATGATTTAAGTACATATCCAAAGAATAAAGATTACGGATTCTACTGTTATTGTCGTCGCTTGACATTCGATGACCCGTCAATTTATTTGATAAAGTATCCTAAAAGCATTCACTGTAAAACTACTTCAAGATCTTGGTGAAAATTAAGAGATTATCCAATGCCAGGGTGTACTGCTAGGACTTTCAAATACAGCTGGAGTGCTCGCTGGTGTATTTGGTACTGCTGCAACTGGCTATATACTCCAAAAAGGTAAGCCAGTAGATGGCTTGTTTTACTTTTTCCTGGGATCTTGCTACTTCACTCACTTGTTTCGAGTCTGTTCTTTTAGGTTCTTGGGATGATGTGTTTAAGGTGGCTGTTGCACTCTACATCATTGGCACATTGGTCTGGAACATCTTCTCAACAGGTGAGAAAGTTCTTGACTGAAAGTTCTGTAAGAGAGGATAGTGGCCACAACCTACAAGCAAAAGGTTCCAAGTAGAAAAATTCAAATAGGTCGAAGTGATTAAGTCATGGTGAACAGTGTGGGAATAGAGACATATGCATGGTGAACAACTGAGTACAGAAAAAGCACAGATTTCTTGCCACCTTTTAGGTACTTACTTATCCCTATCCCTGAAATGATTTAACTCTGGCTACAAAGATTTTTAAGTCAGGTAATGTCCCTTTCTTACATCTTAGTAATCAAGTAGGTAATGTCCTAATTTATATCTACAAGTTTCCTGCTTCTCATGTAAGTGAGCTTTTTGCACTCCTACAACTCTCAATATATACTCTTGTCAGATTTTTAATTAGAGATTGACAAATTGGCCTAGACCCAACCTGAATTGACTGACTTCAAGCCGCCAACTGGGCCTCGGTCGGGTTAGGGCTGATCCATTATCAACCCTACTTTTCATCACCCTACAATAAGTCTTAATTCCATGGCTACTTCATGGTTGCTAAATTCTAGCAAAACAAGCTGACTTGATTGTACACCTACAATGCATTGAGCAGTCGGCCTTGGTAGAAATGTAGGTAATGAAAGTATAGACATTAGCAAAAGTTATGGATAAATATTTTAATATTTCTTTCCTTTTTTCGATAATTCTTAACATTTTCACATTTATATATTAGATGTTATCATTATTTCATAAATCAACGTTCAATATATTAAAATTTAGTTATAATCTGTACTGTAAATAAATATTTATTCTTGTTACATAAAAAAGTCAAAATTCTAATAACGTTGAAGGATAATTTTTAAATGACAAGATTTTAAAATTTGGTAAAAAGAATTTAAAGTTGAATCTAATCTTTTCACTTGAATCCATAGGTATCTGGAGTTTGTGAAGAGAAGTTGTGATATAAATTAGAATTGGCAAAATTGGTACGTGTTTAATTAAAATAAATATATAAATTTTTATTTAATAGAATATTAAATTTAATTTAAATTTAGACTGAAAATTTTGAAAGGTCTGACTATTATTTATTATTAATGCAATTTGAATTTATAGAAACAGTTTCATTGCATGATATTGAATATTTTTCTATACAATGAAAACTTATATACAACAACAATAACATTTTAACTTGTATACAATAACAATAACATTTGATGAAAGTCTTGCTAAGTGCGGAGTTTGGAAAGATTTAGTAGTACGTAGTTTTATCGTTATGGCAATTTAAACTTTATATCGTCCACCATATTTGACATTATTAACAAGAATTGCCTTGGCAAAATATGTCGATAAAGCATATTTGAGTTGCGGTAAATGTGTATTATTTCAATTACCATAAATTCAAGGCATCGACAAAAAAGGTTACAATTCACTTATTTAAATAGATGATTTATCAGAGTTACGTTAAACTTCCTAAATAATCTTATCTAAATTTTAATCATTAATTCATAAAATAAATTACTAAAATACTCCCTCCAATTCATAATAAGTATCGTTTTAGAGGAATGTACATTTATTAAGAAAGTTAATGAAATATCTAATATACCCTTATTAATTATATGTTAAAATGCCTTGAAAATTTAATATGTGTAATTAAGATGTGAGAAAAATTAAAGGGTAATTTTGGAAGTAAAATTATAAATATGCATAAAAAGTCACAAACGACACGTATTTTGAATAATTAAAATCCCTCTAAAACGACACTTATTATGAATCAGAGGGAGTACAATTAGTGTCGAATTATACCTACAGCCAATAAGTTGGTTATAAGATTCATATTATATTTATGTATTATTTTTAAATTATTTTTAATTATTATTTTATTAAGGTTGGATAATAATAAAACGTTAAAAAAATAATCATATGTTATGTTTTTTTAATGAAGAAAGTAATCAATATTATAAATTAAAATACGGAGATACTTAAACAAAAGCGTGAATGCTTGTTAGAGAATAAAGTTTAGTGAACTGACTTCATGTGAGAAATCTAGTTGAACATTACTTATACGTTTATGAAAATTCTCGTAGTGATGATTGTATAAATAATTCTTTTATTTGAGCTCTCCTAATTTATCTTGTATAGGGAATGCTATATTTTTTTATACTACTTATGACTTGTTCTAGTTAAGGATAGCTCAGTTAGTAGTCATCGAATATAACTTGAATTATATGGAGGTAATTGAGTGATCAAAATATGATTTATTACTTTGAACTAATTAGGGAGAATATTTCATTTATCGATTAGTATTGATCCCGAAAATCCTTAACCAAGGTGGAATATATTTGTAAATAATTTACCAATATTATTAAGTGAATCAATAACTAATAATAGATAACTGATATGATTAAGTGTCTGTTTGAATGAGCTTTGGGGAGGTCAATAAGTACTTTTCTCCACCACAAAAGCCCTTTTAAAGAAAAATGGGTGTTTGGTTGTAAAATAAAATTTCAATTCTTTAATAGATATGATTTTTTCGCAACCAAAATACAGCCTTTAAAAAGCTCAAATTTGAAGCTTCTAAAAAAAGTCTCTCAAATGGCATTTTCGGGTAGATTTTTCTGATTAATTAATGAGCTCATTTTAGTCTCTTTTACCCTTATATTTTATACATAATTCCCACAATACAGAAAGATGAGTTTGTGAGTATTATGAAAACTATGTGTAAAACATAATAGCAAAAAAGACTTAAAAAATAAGCTTATTAATTGACCTAAAAAATCTACCTAAAAAAATATTTTTTTTAAAAACTCCAAATTTTAATTTCTTAAAAAGTTGTACTTTGACTGTCAAAAAAGACATATCTATTAAAGAAACTTTTTTATTTTACAACCAAATACTCATTTTTCATTTAAAAAAGGCTCTTATGGTAAAGAAAAGTACTTATTGATCTCCCAAAAGCCCATTCAAACAAGCATTCTATGTTTAACTTGAAAATTGTACGGTGAAATGATTGATTTATACGTAAAATTATGCATTAAAAGATTAATTAAAATCACTTTGACAATCCTAATCATTTAGATGGTCTTAATGAAATATAAAATATTTAATAGAGAATTTAAAGTAAATTAAAGGTGTTTTAAATATTTTTAAATTAATCTTTAATATTCTTAAAAAAAATTATTCTAATTTGTAATTTTTTAAAAGACTCATTTTTCTTAAACTTTAATGAAAATATAATAACAAAATATATGCAACATAAACAAGGGATGATAACTGGGACGAAATAAATGGATCAGACCCAAGTTTGTTGGATCTTGGGTTCACATTTTTTAAATATTAGTTGTCTCTTTTAAGCAAAATAATATCATTTTATTAATAATTGTATCATTTTATATTTTATTTTTTTTAAGGCTCAGGCCACTTTAAGTCTATTAGGCTTGAGCTTGGGCACTCTGCCTCAGATCTGATCCATCCTCCGGCCTAACCCAAGCCTCAATAACTTAGGTCCAACCTTGGCCCAACCTATTACCATACTTATCATAAACATCACACTTATATTAAACTCCATTCTTAAACTTGAATTAAAATTATTCGCTCCTAATCAAACTAATAATTTACTATAGTTTACTTCAATTATTAATAAAAATTTAATTTAATTGATTCAAATTAAATTTAGCAACTTAATTAAATTACTATATTTGTACCAACCTGAAGGTCATACTACATGTATGTTGTCATTACTTTTTTGCTGAGGTTCACGAGAATAAATTTTTTTGAAAAATTTTCAAACTAAAAAAACTTCAAACATTTTAAATACCAGGAGCTTTTTACAAATTTCTGAAAATTTTAAACTTAAAAAGAGATTTACATATTTTACCCTACACTCTCTTATGTACATCAGTTCATGCGGAGGCAGGGTTAGCCTAGTTCGATGAGACTCTAACGTGCAGTCCATTAGGAGCTTCAACTCTTGGAAACTTAAGAAGTGTGTTTCCTCCAACGTCTTCCCATCTGCAGAGTTAGTAGACGGTCAAAAAACTCACACACTTTCACGGTTTCCTGTTTTTCTTTTTAAGTTGGTGAGAGACTTTAATGTTTTACCTGTATCTAGTTACGAAGTAGTGAAGGAAAGTCGAAATTTCTGCTATTCCTAGTTCCTTTCCAGGGCACTGTCTTGTGCCTCCTCCAAAAATGAAAAGATTGTTCTGACACTCCAATCTCTTATCCTGCATTTACAAGCCAAGCACATCTAGTTCAGACTCTGGAGGGCTCTCTTTGTTGTGTGTGTGTTCCTAAATTGGCAAAGAAAGGACTGTTCCTTTAATGGTTACTAACCAGCCATCTCCAGGGATTGAAGGTCAATGGCTCAGGATATGAATATTGATCATAGTTAATTTCTCTAGTGTAGACATAGATTCGCCATCCTTTCGGAATGATAAATCCTGTAACAAAAAGGGTACAGATTTTTTCATATCGGTAGAACTAGCTGTCGCTGTTTTGACAGGAACATATGATCATCACTCACCATTTAGTTCCATTTCCTTGGTGGTTTTTCTCAGTACCCCATTAACAACAGTAGCCAATCTTGAAGTCTCAAAGATTACCTGTATCAAGTGAAACCAGAAAATGGAAGTTTAATTGTATATACTTCCTGATATTTTTGTTTAAAGGAAGACTTAAAGCTCTTACTGCACGAGTGAAATGCATAGATTTAAGGTCAGTGAAGTCAACTGGATCTTCAGGTTTTTTCCTATGTCGAATTGCCAAGTGCTCTTTCTGCAAAACACGTGTAGTTAGTACCAGAATCATTGCATTAATGGTGTTCAAAGTTACATCAGAACAAGAAATGTTCTACCTTGAGTTCTTCAAGAGCTCTTGGGTGATCATGCAAGTACTTGACAGCCATCATGGAAGTAGTTGAAACAGTTTCATAACCCGAATACAAGATGGTGATTACTTGATCAATTATTTCATCATCTGTTAACTTGTATCTGTTCTCTTCACTCTTCATCATGAAACTGAGCATGTCTTGGTGGGATTCTCTTGATGCTCTTCTTTCTTCCATTAGTGATCTTAACATGCTCACGATGCTCTTCCTAGCCTGTGTAACTCTGCAACGTCAAACAAATCCTGAAACATAGACTATATAACTGCAGATGAGAAACTTTTACCTGGGAACCACGATGATAATTTGTTCCAGGAAGGTCAATTGGCAAGGAAAGAGTCCCCAAAACCAGTTTGAAGAACTCAGGCATGAATGATTGTGAGACTGGGATGGAACTAGTACCAGCAATTTGCTTAAATGATGAGAGAAATGCCATCTGTATGAAAAAAAAAGGTCAAGCTTGGATCAGTTCAAGGACTTTGTGCTCAAAACTGACAAAAATCATTTTTACCTCTTTGGTTTTGAGCTGAATATCAATGATTTGGTTATTCCAGTTACTGAGATGGGTTCTCATGAACTCATCAATGGTTGGTAGGAGCTGTTCTCTGATCATAGTGGGGTTAATGAGTGACAGCAGAGCTCCTCTCACGTGCTTGTGAGTAGAGCCATGAATTGCTGCAATGTTGGATTTGCCTAAGATATCCAACATGGACTGTGGGTAACCAGGAACAAGCCCTTTTGCTTCATTCATCAATATGTACCTGTTGAGCTCTGGATCCATAGAAACAATGGTGGGACAACCAAGAATGTGGGATTTGAAGAAACTCCCATACCTACATATAAGATTAATCAACGAAAGAATCTATAGCAAAAACAAGGAAAACAGGAACAGAGACTTCGGGAACTAGCTACGAACAGAACAGAGAAACAATCACCTGGCTCTTCGATTTTTCATGAAGTTTGGACCTTGCTTTAGGAACTCAGTGGTCTCTCCAAAAACTGGCCAACCCATGGTACCTGGAGGCAACCCTTTAGTCCTGTATATCAACTCGTTCCATTTCAACAAAGCTGAGGAAAAACAGAGTAACAAGATAACTATCACCACCATGAAAGCCATCAAAACAGCCATTGATGATGATGAGAATGCTCCGAGCCCACTCCCCAAGGTGTGTATATTTATAGACCTTTGAATTGAACAAAGGCATATCTTGAGAAGATGTATGGACCATGCACTACCCTACAAAGCAAAGGGACCCTACTCTTACACCATAGGTAATCAAAGCACGTAACCAGAAAAAGCTTTGACCTAACAGAGGATCGAACATAGGAATGAATGTTATGTTTGTATTAGCAGGAGTCAATGCAGTATCTGATATTAACAGATTATTTATTCCTATAAATGATTTGGACACTATTGCCATGGAAACTAGAGAGGAAGGACATAGCTAATGTAGTTAAGGGAAATGGAAGAAAGAAGTCACATGCACATTACCCTTTCGTGTGAACGGAAAAAGGCATTACCTCAAATGGAAATTACAAAAAGCGATATATTTTGTAGTCAATTTATGTAATTATTAGTAGTTATTATTATTGTAAATAATAAAAAATAAAAAATATTTTTATTTTGTAGCGATGACCACCAATAATTCTTAAAAATATTAAAATTAAGCTGGAGTTTCGTGTTAATAATTTTAATATTAATATAATATAGTACCATTATTTAAAATTACATATATCATTTTTAAAATTATAAAATAATCTTTTTACTTTATATAATTAAAAAATATATATTTTAATACGATTATGAATATTAAGTCCATTTTAGGAGTTAAAGCTTTCTAGAAATTAAAAAGAGAAGTTATATTGGTAAAATTTTCAATTTATTTCTTCAAATTTTTGTAGATTTTTTTTAATAATCTCTATGCGAGTTAGGAATAAGGCTACATGCTATTGAACTTCTTTAGACCATGCTTTTGTACTAAATTGTTGTTTTTAGGTTAATTATAAAAAATACTCAAACTTTTAATTTTTTCAATTCTAACCCAAGCTTTAAAAAGTGACAATAAAATGCTAAATTTTTTTTAAAAAATTTTAACTCGACATAAGTGTTTATGTTAAATTTATTGACGTGGCTTGTTACATGTTTCAAAAACCCTAACTACTATTATTAACATATGTCAATCAAAATTAACATAACAATCGAAGATTAATAAAACGACATCGATGTTAAAATTGAAAAATATTGAAAATTTGAGTATTTTATTGTCACTTTTTCAAGTTGAATTATAATTGTAAAATTAAACAAACTTGAAATTTTTTAATTATTATTTTTATCTCAGCCTCCACCTATTTTTTTCCATTTTTTATTTCAACAAGAAAATCCTTCAAATTTTAGTTTTTTTTGACTTAGGATGCAACTTGTTTACCACTATACTAACACTAGAGTTGTGTGGATTGTGCCCGCACGGGTAACCCAGTTAGTCATTGGAAAGAAAAGCGAGTTCAAGGTCTTAGGTTCGAACGGTAACAGTTGTGTGGGAGTTTATCCAATATGGTGACTTCTTATACGTATTAAATATTGGGCTGCCTTTCCGATAAGCTGACTGAAATCAAACCGTAATTTACCTCCTTCACACAATATTAGGGCGGAGTGTGGAGGCACTTAAGGTGAGCGTTCTACCTTTTAAGTTCGAGAGTTGTGTGGATTGTAATCGAGAGTTGTGTGGATTGTAATTCCCAGAGAATCACCACAGAACTGTACTATTGATTTTGCTTGTACAACTTTGTCAGTTTGTCTAGTAAGCTTGGAAAAAAAAATAAAGATTCTTCATTCATGTCGTGATTTTATGGTCACGTGTAACTAATGTACCAGAATTCAGATGTGTGTGAGAATGAGGTGAATCTTCTTGTCTGATCAAAAGGGAAAAAGAAAAGCTAAAAGAAGAACCCACTTTTCTTTGTTGAATGAGATTAAAGAAAAAGCACGACTCCTTGGTGAAATTTGGATTATAATTAGATTTGACAATGAACCGAACTTAATTTAAAAACTTAACTAAATATTTTTTATTTATAATTAAAAATAAAAATGAGGTTCTTTTTTTTAAAATGAGTTTGTAATAAATGAATTATTAGTTGTATATAATAATTTATAAATTATATATTTTAAATAAATTAATAATTTAAAATAATATGTTAGTATGCTTAAATACCTTTTTAGGCAATATTAATTGAAAGTGACACCATAACTACTTATAAATTTTGGCAAATATTGCCTTTTCACAACAATATTTTGTTACGCAGGGAATGAAATTATTGATTACTTATTATGATTAGTTACACCATTAGTATGAGTGGAAATTCTAGCAAATATGAGATTTTTTTACTTTAAATTCATTTATCAGAAGTAAATAAGTTTAATTTTAAAATAAGAGATAAAATAAATATGTTTTTGTTGAAATATAAGAGTGGGAGTTTATTCCACATTGGAGAAAAAGAGGAAAAAAGATCAACATATAAGTCTAGTTGGCTACTCCACCTATTACCAATTGGTTTTAGGATGGAACCTCGCTTAGATTTATATGTGGTCTAACTTTTCTTCTCGTGTGGACTCGTAGGTCCATTGTAAATTCTAACATGGTTGGTTTTAGGATGGAACCTCACTTAGACTTGTATATGGTCTAACTTTCCTTCTCGTGTGAGCCCGTAGGTCCATTGTAAATTCTAACATGA
>JANVCL010000009.1:23250379-23289331 GCA_026546855.1 Erythroxylum incrassatum | reverse complement strand
CATTTCAGGCAAACATACATGATATTACATTGAACTTAATACAAACTTGTTTTAAATCCCAATCCAAACTGAGATATTACATTGAACTTAATACAAACTTGTTTTAAATCCCAATCCAAAATGAGATATAGTTATTACAAACTTACAAACACATTCACATTTATACATATCAGATACAAAGCCAAAATCAAACTCAAAATTACATTATGATCAAAATAAATCTTAGACTCCTCTGGCCTTTGCAGTTGACTTGTCCTAGTCTTTACAAACATCTCTTAGAAACTACACGGGACAAATCCACCATACTAAGCATATAGCTTAGTGAGTAATAACTAAACTATGCATAAACTGACAATTAATCATACTGAATCAAATTATAGCATAAGCATTCATTACAAGTTTGTCTTAACGAACAATTCAGACATCATGAATTTTCAAAGCAGTTTACATAGATAACAGAACTAAGTATTACAAGAAGCCATAATCCATTCAGATCAGAACATATTTTTGTTTATATCAAAATCAAACATATTTCAGAATACAAAAGTAGATGACGACTAATCTATCAATAGAAGTGGATAACGGGACTTATACAAGAGATACCATGATTGGTATTATAAAACAGGAGAGACTTATGTTTCAATAACAGGAGATACCGAAATCTTAATAAAAAATGATACCAGAGTGTCAGTGACAGGAGACACTGAAATATCACAGGAGCAGCTGCATACCTTTCTAGGTATGCATATTTATCCACAACTAGGACTTAACAGATTCAAAAATAGAACAGGTTCATACATTCAACAACACAGACATTCCCAATTCAATACACAGATATAGCATAAGTCAAATCAGTTCAGTATCAGACAGAACAAATGAAGATGAAACTATCTTAAATTACTCGCAATTGTTCTCTTAAGCCTATTGCCTTGATGTTTCAGCAATATCCGGAAGTGGTCACACAATTTGCTCTCCTATATACATTAAAACAATTTCACATTATTATACTGCATATGTAATTGAGTAAACACATGTATAAATGTATCATGTATCATGCATATACAATAACAAATTCTCGGCTATATTTCTGTAAAAAATTGATGTACATATCAATTGTACTATAATTGTGTCAAAATTCACACACTCAATTACTATTCCAGCTTTTTTTGGAAGCACCTCATTCGGGTCAACTTTGCATAATCAATAAGATCAAGAAAATAATGTATTTCTATAACACTTTCTTTTAGACAATTTTTTCTCTGTGTTTTAAGTTTCTAATGATACTAAGATCATACAATTTGGTTTATTATTCAATGAGCTATGTTCAAAATACCACAGACTGTGTACATTTGGAATTTTGGCTAATGCATGATCATGCATTCAAGTTTTACACCTTATAACTCTCAATTCCAATATCCAAAAATTACAAAATTTATACCAATCTAAAGCTAAGAGAATAATTTATAACTTTTGTGAAGACATCTTTGTTTGATTCGGCCTACATCAATACAATTTATTCAATAATAAGAGGACATGATTTCTGTCCCTGGTAGTGCTACATCTGAAGCCAAGACTCACTTTCAAGCTAAATTTAAAGATCCTTAAAGATATAATTCAATTTCAATTTCTTCTTAACATTTGTAGTAAAATGTTTCTAGTTTATTTTGAATTAAAAATCATCTCATTTGGAACTTTACAAATCAAGTTATAATCAAAATACCAAAACATGTTCACTATAATACCTCCAATTTATAATATTCCAGTACATACCCTCATTTTGAGTCAATCAATCTTTTTCTAATCAATTCAGATGGCTCTAAATTTTTATGGAGAGAAAGAAAAATGTCTCAGGAGTCTATTGGTTCAAGTCCCAAGTCATTTGGAGATCTTCAGGTCAAGTAATGGCCAAAACACCAATGTCTGTATACTGAAACCTATTCAGTGAAACTACTACAATTAACTCACATCTTACACCTTCAACACTCCCTTCACCCAGTCCGAAGTCCGCAATGAAGTGGGGTCTAGGAAAATTTGATAGTACACAGACTTATCCCTACATAATAGAGAGGTTGTTTTTGATAGACCCACATGCAGATGTGACAATAAAAAAGTGATGCAGGTTAAAGAGTAAATAAGTAAAACTGACACGTTAAAAAATTATGTAAATAAAATTGCAATAAATACATAAACAAAAAAAATTTTAAATTAAAATATAACGAAATATATCATCTCTTTATCTGTAGAAAAGTACCAATACATAGATGATAAGAGAGCAATAAAACATCAAAGACCTCGACTTTGACTCAACATGTAGAAACACAAAACGTCTGAAACCATAAGATCATTTAGCATAGAAATTCAATCTTGACATAAACCCAACAATATCAAATGCAAAGAGGTCAATATAATCAAACCTATAAAGCATTAAATACTTAATCAAACAAAAAAGCTAATATCAAAAGCAAAAACACATTAAAAAACATAAATTTAAAAAAACCCAATAAAACCCATAAAACACTAAAACAGAAGAGACTAATTAATCAAGAACTATACCTGAAAAAAGGAGGCTGCGGAGAAGGAAGAGAGTGAGAGTGCCAAGAAAGAGGGAGAGCAATGTTTACATACCTCTTATTCAATCCTAAAAAAGAACCACCTGCTTACATACCTCGTCGAAGAAGAGGGCATAACCTTTTCATCAATCTGTGCATCAGAGGAGCACTGGCCATAATCTTAACAATCTCTTTGCATAAAAGGACACAACAATCTCTATATAACTTAAATGTATTTTGTAAAAACTAAACTACAAATCAACACTATCGCCAACCAAAATTTCCACGAAACTTAACTACTTTTATCTCTAAAAGAATAAAAAAATAAACAAATTCATCACCCAGCAAAGCAAAATATGAATCTTGATTCTGCACAAGTTACTTCACTTTTAATCACACATAAACATCAGCTAAGGAATTCAATTACGAAGTGAAACAAAAGACAACATCTGTTACCAAAACCAAGTGACAATCCAGCACATATCTACATTCAAGAACTACAGATCAGGTAATCAAAGATAAGCCACGGATCATCAGCACAAGAGCATGACTAAATCTAATCATACTTCATATTCAAACTAAAGCGTCTTAAAGAACCAACCTTTCACATGAAAAATCAAAGAAGAACTCCAAAATAATAAAACCCAGTAGAGTATATACATAGAAAAATATCGATGCTTGATTACCTTGTACAAAAATTGAGGATAGAAACTTGGGATTCGAAAAGAAGACCAAGCCAAATACTGGCTTGGTTTGTTGCAAATCATCGAGTTCCGTCGTCGCTCTTCCCACTGTGTAGCGCAGGATAGCAACGAAGACAATGTCTTCTGGAGGATTCACATTTCTAGCTCCAAGTGTAAACACCACCAAAGCTCTGAAACGTAAGCTTGAACGAATGTCTCTTTCGAGGATTTATGAGAAACCTAGAGGGAGAATGTTGTGGGAATAGAAAAACCCAAATCCAGGACTTCAAGTAACTTCCAATATGTATACATGTGCACATTTTAGATATGGAAGAACCTAAACTCTATTTGTAGCCTCTCTTTTGCTTCTACTCAAAACCCTCCATCTCTTTACTCTCCAATCTACAGACATGAATGGTTATACCCAGATCAGCTTCATTAGCAATAGTAACAGATCAAAATCCATTGATTTTTTCGAGTTTCCTGCACCTAAAACCTTCAGTCTACTTAAACCTAAACACCTCCGAGTTTCTACTTCAATTGCACCTTATTAATGCCTCAATTACACATCAATTTTCTATCCAAAACCGATTCCAAAGACATTCAATAAACAGTTCACAATCCTTATCTTCCATACAATAAAACCAAAACAACATATGCCAAACCAGAATTATTTTTCCAGCACCTATGTTCAACATCATAACACATATTTTTGGACAACTTTGGTATCATAAAACTTATATGAATACATGCTATCAAGTGTAGAAATTCCTTACCTCTTTAACTTCAAAGAACCAGCTAAATCAAGCTTCCAAACAACCAACACATATCTAAGTTTAATGTGCAACTTTCAGCATCAATGAGGTAATAATACATAGAATCACAAGACTTATTTTTTAATGAAATAACTTACAAAGCTTCCAAAGGTGGATAATCCAAACTCCAGCAAAAGTCCAAAAGTTAGAGAGAAGATGGGAGGATTCGTGAAGAGAAGAAAGCAAAGTGAAAAAAAAGAACAAACAGAAAAGTTTCCAGCAAAAATTTGCTTCGTTCCACCTAGGTGTCACTCCCTCCATAAGGCATATGTCTTCTTGCATGTGTCACATATGCCTTGCACTTAAGCTACCATTTGTCACACTTCCATTAAGCCATGTGTCACTTAATGAATGCTGTCAGATGCCTCAATTTAATTAAGTCATTTGTCACTTTATTAACTATGCCATTTGTTAATGTATCAACTATGTAAAATGTCACTAACTCATAGGCTTAATTATTGCAATTTTCATGTACCCATTTATCTTGCCACTTGAAAATTTTCCTAATCTAAATATACATTTAAATACCTTAATTCTCTAATGGTATCAATTAATTTCAATTTACTCACTATAGTCCACTTGATCAAAAATTCAAGTCATAAGTCTTTCATATTCTAATCATAGCAAAATTCTAACTCCTATTACACATGTACTTTCATAAAGAAGTATTATTTCAACTAGGGTATATTTTGGAGCCTTACATTAGATGTCTCCATATTACTATGACATATGTCCCTAAGCATGTTCTCCATTTGTCCTGCATATTTGTTTCCAAATATCACCATTAAGTTAGGCCATTTGTCACCCACTCATTGCTGTCATTTGTCAATTAATTAGCTATGTCATTTGTCACTTAACTTTTAATGCCAAATGTCACTAATTCATAGGCTTAGTCATCCTAATTTTTTATATGTCAATTTGGCTTACCACTTAATATTTTTTCTAGACCAAACGTACATTTTAATTCATCAAATTTTCAATTGTAATAATAAATTTCAAGTTTACTAATTATAGTATACCAAACCAAATTTCAAGACATAAACAATACACAATTCACATCAAGATCATTTTAAACCTTTCATACCCTAGAATATGTCTATTGAGTGCATATATTATCTTTGCAACGTGTGCTAATTCATAATTCATGTGTGTATGCTAATGATATGCACGTGAATGAAATGCAATTCATAAATTCCCAATGATATGGCCATGTGCAATATTCTAGGATTCTATTCGTTAGTATGGTAAACGAGCTATTACAGTTAAGGTTCCTCTTCATTCTTGACAAAAGAGATATGTAAAAGATTCTTCTTCACACAAAAAGAAAATAGATATACAAAATGTTTCTCTAAGCCTATTGAATAACACTACACTAAATTCTCAAGCGAATTAGGGAAAAAGGTGGGTCAAAAGTTGTTCGATGGAATAATTATAAATTAATTTTCTCTTTCTTTCTTTGCTCTCTTTTATTTTGGCACTGTTTATTTTATCTTATATAAATTTATTATAATTATTCATTAGTATAGATAAATCATCCATTAAGTTAAGAAATAAATATATGCAATTTAATCTCCTTCTTGTATATTTATCTAAGAACTAACAAATACCATAAGATAATTTTCAAAAATTTTAAATGTAAAAAATATTTAAAAATGAGTAAATCTATAAAAATGGTTTGTATATGTCAAACTTATTTTTGTCTTATTAAAACAAGGAAATAAAACTTGTTATTTGGGTATTTGTTTGTGGTAGCAATTACTCTTCTCCTTAGGTTTAGACCTCTAAATATGTGATTGGCAAAAATATTTAGTAAAAGATATGCTTATCCTTGTTACATAATACATGGAGTATCAGTTGTGTAGAAATAATTAATAGAACGTAACTTAGATAAACTAAACTTAGGGCTTTACCTTATGATCTTAAAATGTTGTTAATTAATTTGGACGTCATGAGTTCATCAACTACTTGATCCCTAGCAGAATTGTCACTTTCAAAAATGTCACCACCGGGGACTTTGAGAATAAACATGAAAACAAGAAATGAGAAAACCTTACCAGGTTACTAAACTAGCATCTAGCTTAGGTAGCTATAGAAAACAACATAAATCCTCGGAATACCGGAGGAACCACATATGATGGGAAGTACGTAAATTGGGATATAACTGTGTCCTAAGAACAGAAGACACAGATCTTCAACCAAACCATACCAATCTGCTCTATATGTCTGCACTGCCCCCATCTTTCTTTGTTTCCCGAAATGATCGCAACCTGTCTCTCCTAAATGTTTGTCGCTATTAAATTATTGACGACTTTGGCTGTTTTAATGTTTCTGCAAAACTTTCGGTGAAAATGTAGTCTTGGTTAGATGTTTGAGAGAGGAAGGAAGAGCTGGACTTATAAATCGAAGCTTCACCTGAAAGTTCGTGGGATTGGCGTTTAGTTCGCAAAGTTTATGGCAAAACCATACCCTATTCATGATTAAGTTATTAGTTAAGATTTAGACTACTTAATTAACATGTATTTATCGTTATATAATTTTAGTGATCATCTTTGTCAATGTGATTACTGACCTTATTATTACTTGAAACTTTAATTAAACAACAAAATATGATCACAGATAAGTTAGTGGCTTGTTTATGCCCAATAATTCAGGGGGCGTTTAAGTTTGACTTGAAATTAACTGAAACAACGGTATAGATTCTATCAAGAAATCTTCTGCGTTAAGTGGACTGTGGGACATAGAAATCTATTGAACCTTGTCTTTTGTATTTTATGCTGACAAATGTGTTACTAATTCCATTGGTTGATCACATTAACACTAATATCAGGTCTGGACCAATAGAAACCGTTTGCATAATCATGTTTAAGTATTCTTCTTCTACATAGTAAGGGTTTAGTGAGGTCCACCAAATCAATTACAGTCCCAGCAAACTCTAAACAGACAGCATGAGCATGCAGAGAGGTCTATTTCTGCTTTTGAAACTTTCAAAAACCTAATCTTTTCATGTTTTGACAACATGGCATTACTACAGCTAACTAACAATTAAGAATAGTTGTTTACTTTGAATTGGACAAGTGATCCATTTGAAGCTAAACCTCAAAGTTATGTTTCAGATTACACGAAAATTTATGAACGATAACTAAATTCGCAAATTACATATTTTAAATAAATTATTTATTAATGAATTAATTAAAATTGAATAATATGTTCAACCCAAATAATTAATACTAATTAATATATTGAGACTTGAATCTAAAACTTCAAATAATACTATGATCACCTAGGAGGACTCATCTTAACCTTTTTTAGTAGGTCACAGAGAATTGTAATTCTTAGGATAATTGAAAACATTTAATCCCGACCTACTCAAAAGCCTTAATTCAAGTTGAAAACTAGCTTCATAATACTAAATTAAAGGTCTCTTGCACTGTTGCAACTGCTAATAGAGGAAATGAACCGTGCTAGCAGCCAAACTTTTCGTTCAAATGGTTCTAACTTTTAAATTATAGTCGGTGCGTCTTTACTACTCTTTAGTCATAAAGTGCAATTTGCATGCTTTATCTTGTCCCACGGAACTTGAGTACATGCAAGTCAAAAGAAAACTTCAGGAAGATGCCTAACTTTTTAATATGAAAATCAATCTGGTTGGGATTTGAATCCATGAATCTAAGAGGCCCTTACAATAGTGTAATTATTGAAAAGTGAAGTTTTTTTTTTCTGTTAGATGCAAAAAAGTTGGCGAACGAGGAACAGCTTAAGATCACCAACTTTGTAATTCATGTTGCTTTCCAATTTTGGTGAGCCAAAGGTCGTTTCAACTAGACCACAGTGTGTTAAAATCATGTGATCTTCCTGCTTTTCCCATGTTCTGTTTACATTTAAGGGTTTTATATATATTCAATGGGTCAAAGTCCCTTCAAGTTAGGCTTTTCTTTGTCTGTTCAAGTAACTCAAGTCAAACCAGAAACAACTGAAAAAGCAGTCTAACAGAAGCCTCTAAAGTCTTCGGTTTCTGATGAATTATCATTATTCTTCCTTTATGTAAAACAGAAAAACAATGAAGGGTTATTACCCTCATTCATGATTTTTTAAGGGTCAGGTGAATCGATTAATGGTTCAAAAAGATTGCACCAGATATACTTGATGGTGTCTGCTTGTTGAATAAATTAGGTAAGGGGAAAAAAGGGAACTTCACTTGGTTCTATTAGCTAAAAAGTGACTTCAAACGATTTGAAAATTTGATTACCTTGAGGACATCGTTACCTTGAATGAAATCCCAAAATCAAACTTTCAAATAGCAATTTACTACTTGCCAACGCAATTATTGCTCTAATTAGTATTCAAAATGGTAACTAATTATCACATTTGCATCTGAACCAGTCATAATTATCATAATCTATCATAAAACCTTTATTAGAAGCAAACATTGTACTAGAAAAGAATAAGTCGATAGGGACATCATGCATGCTTTTTTTGAAAAATTAGACATCATGCATGCTTGTTAGACATATCATGAACAGAAAACCAAATCCTGTTGTTGTAAGAAAGAAGGTAACTTTCCAATTGGTATTTTGTTCAGGATAAACATGTAAGCTTTCGTCCTGAGTCGGTGTACGCGGGATCGCTCATTGAAGGTGTATTACCATAGGAAAGTGAATGTGGATCTGATTATAACCAAAGCAGAAGGAGCTTTGGGTAGCGTGTGAGAAAGGGTTAAGTAAGCCATGGATTATTAGTTCAATCTCCTAATGATCGATGTTCCATACGGGACAATAACACATCACGTAGTTGACATTTAAACAATGTGTTGTGGTAGGCAACAGAGACATCGGAGACTATGCTAATGGGGCATGCCTGTTTCTTTGCCCTTTTAGTAATCGTTACCTTTTCACAATTGGAAAATTTGTCATTCATTTTGTCTATTTTCTATTTTTGTTAACCCCAAAATTGCATATCCTTCGAGAAGATCTGGTTAGGTTTGCACTCTTTCACTTGTCTCGACCATAATGCATAAATAAATTTATAATAAAACGAGATGTTTATGTTTTCCAATTTTTTAACAATTAATCATATTTTTAATACCATAAAGCACAATATTTACATAAGCAATAAATAAAAATTTTTTAAAATAAAAGGAGATTCATATCTTCTCAAAAACGAAAGTGATGAGCCAAAGACAAACTGAATGTTTCTTCTATATATATATATCCTCTCTTATGGATATACTTTTTTACTCAAATTTTCTTGTATTTTCCTAATATTATAATGCCATATGGTCCATTCTATAGAGAAAGAATAATATCTCTGTTTTGCTTTAGGAGACTCATAAGGGTCCTACTCCACTGCACTAACTTTTCTAAGACCACCATAGGAAAAGCTTAAAAGGAGTTCTGAGAACTGTAGAAGAAGACAATCGAGAAGGCTTGACACATTTCAACTCCTGTTGGCTGGACGGAGCCAAGAAAGCTTGTCAACAGGAAATCAAACTGTGGGATATATAGTTACATGAATGTTTCACTGGACCTGGGGCCACGTGTCATAAGAGGGAGATAGAATAGCGAATTGATACTTCACTGGACAAATCAGTGGCTGCAGACAATTAGAAAATACTATTAATGGATGAATGAGAAAGAGATGGCTTTGGCTTTGGCTTTGCTTTTGGCTCAGGCATGACTGCCTCTGTTCCTGAATGATTCATTATTCATCAGTACACAGACACACACACTATAATACTAGTCTGGCATGCAACCGGTGCATGCCGGATAGGAATTGCTTCAATTTCAGATGGCCTAGCTGTCCCATCCCATTGAAAGTTTGAAACTTTGGAATATTTGCAGTTAATTTTACAATTTTGACTCTAAAGAATACATGAACCTTGATAGAGCATAACGTAAGTGTACTGGCGTGTATTGTATGGAACTGACAAAAAATGCCAACCATATAGGATCAGAAATCCAGCAAGTTTTGGGGACTGTGCAACGGAAATCAAAGTCATTGGGAAATGAAGGAGGTAATAAAAGATAGGTCGGGTGTTGGTAGGACTAAGAAGGTGGTGGTGGCAGATGCTTGCTTGCAGGTTCCGTCTTTTGCTTAGCAGCACCTTCCTGCAACATACAGGCGTGAAAGTCTCATGACCAGAATCTCTTTTTTTTTTTGTTTGCAGCTATACATTAATTTTTCTGTTCCTTCCTCATAATTCTTATGATATAGTTTTTCACGTGCATTTTTAATCGAAAAAATATATTTTTTGACTGTGCTGCTCGTCACTTCTTTAACAAGAGAATATATACATTACACGTACACACATCTTCACTTGTAAAATATAAGGAGTTGGGTTATCGTGAAAAGCGTATCAGTATATTCTTTAGTACTGTACCTTTTGTTTCAAGTTTTCTTCTGTTCACCTTGTTCAAAGGTAGATGGAAAATAGTTATGTTTTGATCAATTCGATGGAAGAGTTAACACAAACAGTGAGCAGTGAAAAGGGTTTTAACGTTTTCTGATTGGTGATCCAATCTCTGTCACACCAAGAAGAAGAAGAAAAACTGTGAATGGCACTCATATACAAACGACAATGGACAATCGCTAACACACAAAAACATGAGTCAAAATGCGCATGCAAGCATGCAGGAGCTATATGTAATAATTAAAGCGCTCAATCCCCCATTAGGAATTAGTAATTATGGGTTTATAATCTCAATACCTGGAGGAAGTAGACAGAAGAGCATTAAACAAAAAGAGCAAGAGTAAAGGCAAAGAATCAAGGCCAGAAAGGCCAATCTTGGGATTGGAGATGTTTAAGTAATAGACACATAGATAATACTCATTAGTTTAATAGCGTGAGTTCAGTTCCTGCAATCCAGGCAATCACCACATTAAGCAAGCACCTATTATAACAATTAATAAGAGAAAATGAGCAAGTGGGCTAATGGATAATGGGTTATAGAATATGTTTCTTAACAGTGTAGCTCATTAGAGGAGTAATTATTCGATGGACCTATCTAATAAGTCAATTACATATACAAAAAGAAGACAACTTTTAAACATAAGTATAATATATACTTGTATTACATGTTTTTCTCTAATTAATTTGTCTCGACAAAACAATATAATTAATGACATGATGAGACATCACAATATTACAGACAGCAAAAAATGTTTTATAAAGACAGTAAAATTTGATAGGTGAGAAGTAGGACAACAACAGACAAGGGAAGTACATGGTAGAGGGCAGGATGGTCGGAGACGGAGAGGTTGAAGGTGGTGGTGGTGGAAGAGAGGCGATATGGGATAACTGGGGAAGAGGGAAGAGAAGGGATGAATGTAATTAAATTGAGATGTTTCCTAAATAAGAAACAATTGTGTCGACTGAGGGGTACAAGGTGATGGGGGTTAACCCACTTGTGTCTTCTTACTTCAATCATCACCAAAATGCTCAATGCTCTGAGACCCATTTCTTCTTCTGATTCTTCTGAATTTCACCCATACTTTGACTCTGATAGATCTCTGTTTCTGTTTATAATTTAACCCTTTTCTTATTGGAAGTGCCCATTTCAGTAGGATTAAAAAGCAATATTACCCATCCCATTTTGTCATTATTTGCATTTTCTTGGTGGCTTAATGTAAAGGGTTGTCTGTCCTTATATTGAAATTTGGCTTTGTTTAATGATGCCTAGAAAGTTTTCCAAGGATCTCTATGTTAGTTGGCTGTATTCAGAAGAAAATTACTCTTTTTACCAGAATTGTTTTTCATTTCTGCATTAGAAAAAGAGTTTGAAACCCTACAAGAAATCAATCTCTTACAAATCATAAATTTGTAAAATTATACAGTCTCGTTAGACGATTTAACAGTAAAAATTTTGACCCATTTAATTTTGCAGTTCGGTTTTTAAATTTTCGATTTTGATTTATTTTAAGAGTACTTATTGTTAAAAATTGATCGGTTCATTAATTAATCAGTAAATTTTTATAAACAAAAATAAATTAATTAATTTTTATTTGGTTCTGTAATCAAACCTAAAATAATAATAGAAATTAATTTTATTTATTTAAGAAAGTTTATGTTAGCATTTGCTAGGTTAGGAACAAATAGAAGGAGATGGGGGGAGGGGGAAAGAAAAAGAAAGGAAAGAGAAGTTCCACGCGTGCCAATATTTGCTGGTGTATGTGCGCAGTGTATAGCGAGCGTGCTATAGAGAGCAGCACTCACGTGTGTTAAGGTTTATATATAGCATACGAAGAGGAGGAAACGCACTCAATATGAGTAGTGGACAAGCAACAAAAGGGTAGTCAAGTTCATACTTGCAATGTTCTTTGACATATTTGGTGTAATAGGCTTAGCGAACAATAGTAGAGACAAAGAGTAACGAGTAGGAGATTCTTGTTTCTTGCACTTTAGGCAAAAGTAGAAGCAGGGTATATTGGGGCAGAGTGTGAGTGTTAAAGAGAGTGAAACTGAGATGGGTAGTGAGGCAGTGGATCAATCATCATCATCATCATCAAAGTTTAGGAGAATTTGTGTGTTTTGTGGGAGTAGTCAGGGGAAGAAGACGAGTTACCAAGACGCTGCTATTGAGCTTGGAAATGAACTGGTATTAGTTACAACTTTAAACTATTTCAATGGAGATTTTGGCCTGTGTTCGACTTATGCCTGTTATTTTCTTCCTAATCCGTGTTGTGTTTATAAACTTGATAAATTATTGTTATCCCTTGCTTAGACATAAAAACCAATTTGCTAGACATGTAAAAGGAAGTTTCTTGGAGTTTTATTCCACTCCGGAGGGTTGTTGTGTGCTTATTCTGTTTACAACTTGCTTGTAACTTGTCCTATTTACTGACATTACGTCTGTAACTGTTCCTTGGCACTGAGTCAAATTTTCAACCTGGGTTTTTCCGTTCTGGAGTTTTTCTGTGTAATCCTCTATCCTTTTTTCTCCCTCTCAGAAGAAAGTAAAATCCATTAATGTATTTAGTAGCAGTGTCCTTGTCATACAAGCAAGTTGAATGCAGGCTAAAGCAACAAAACCCTTTTCAAAGGGGATAAAGAATGCATATCCGAGTATATTCTCACGTTAAAAACAATGACCTTGTACCCAAAAATTGTTGCATTTTTGTTTCCATGAACAGAATATAATCATCACCTTGTTTGCAGGTCTCTAGGAACATTGATTTGGTCTATGGAGGGGGCAGCATAGGTTTGATGGGTTTGGTCTCCCAAGCTGTTCATGATGGTGGTCGTCATGTTATCGGGTAATATGACTTTATATTCAAGTTTATCTTGTAACATATATAGTTTGTAATGGATAAAATAGATGAATAAACAAAAACAATGAGATTAGCTATGTTCTGATTACTGTTTTTCTCTCTCTTCAACTAATTTTTGTCATGTTATTGTCTACCTGCAGGGTTATTCCCAAGACGCTCATGCCTCGAGAGGTATGTCTGCTAGAGCTAGAAAAAGTCTTCGACCTTTTCTTGTTATGTTTCTTAAAAAGCCAGAAACTTTTTATTACTTTTTATATATAAAAGCTAGATTTTTGGCCTTCTACTTTCCTAGCTTTATTTCTTCTCAAATCTATAGTTTTCATGTTTTGTTTGTGGCTACTCTTTTTGAACACTTCGCTTATTCAACGACCTTGATATTGGTTTTTTTCCTTTGTTGTTTCCTATTTATCCTTTTCTCTGCGTATTACGTATTCCGTTTTCTCTCAACCCATAACTTTTGTTTTCTTCCATTAACAAAAATTTGTGTTTCTGAGTACTTCGCAGCCTTATTCATGATCTTCCTCGGGTATTTTTGACTTGGTACACTCATGTTTTCACATATGGAATTTTCTCTTTCTGTTGGTTTACTTGTCTGCTTGTATGTTTATTCTGAGTATTACTTTCTTCGGATCTTTTCATCTTTTACTTTTTCTTTTGCTCTTTCATTAACTAGTCCAAGATGTTGCTGAAGCACCCCACTGTTCCTGCAGCAATCATCATTGCTTGGTTGCAGAAAACTCCAAATTCTTATCTTTATCGCTGTCTCCATTGAGCCCTTTTATTGATTGATTTCTTTTGTGACTTTTAATTGCAGTTAACTGGTGAAACAGTAGGGGAAGTGAAGGCTGTTGCTGGTATGCATCAAAGAAAAGCGGAGATGGCTAAACATTCAGATGCATTCATTGCGTTGCCAGGTTAGTATAAGCCCTCTGAACTTTCAGTTGGAAATGAGAAGTCCCTTTTTTCACTAATTTAAACATGCAGCATTCGTCATATCCATGCTTTTATCCAGCAGAAACTTGCTAAGAACTATACTTTCTTTGAATCCTTGCTGTCTAGTCTTTTGGGGATTCTTCCCCACCTAAAAACTAAAGAATAAAAAAAAACCAGAAATTTTTGAACAGATAAGAAAATGTTAAGCCGAACAATAAACACCCATCTTTATAGGCCTTAAAAGACTCATCAGAAAAGTTACTGGGTCGTGCTCCTTAAGGAAATATACAGCTCCATAGACTATAGTCCATGCTAAATACTAGTAGTACATAAATCAATTTTAGACGACTAACTGGTTGTGCTTTTCACTTTTAAAATTTTCTTGTTAATCCTTCCACAAGAATGAAGCGTCTTTCCATTTTTCACAAATTTAGGAAGAAAGGAGCTATGCGATACTAGTATGGGATGAAACTTTCAAGAGGCAGCAGTTGCTTTTGATACCAAAAATGGTTTCTGCCAATCCTGGGAAGACAGCACTTTAATGGCTAAACCTCCATACAGCTAGCTATAACCATGATTACAGAGCAACGTTTAAAACGCTATACCTGACCCGTCAACATCTCACACTGAAAACTAGAGCTGCAAAGGCACCCTGCTTCCCTGATTCATGTTCTCAATTCCTAACGTTTCGTCGTTAGTTCTATAGCCTGTAATGCTACTGCATTTACTTCCTAGCATATTAACAGCAAATAGTAAAGGACATTACAGACAGATTTCTACCACACAGTACTGGTCAACTAGAAACTGCACCTACCAAGCAATGATTTCATTCCTTTAAGCCACTTTTATCAAACTTCAAAATATTTGGAACATAGAAGACATAGTGAATATAACAGTCACTTTAATCTTCATGTGGTCTCCTTATCATGCCATAGAATCCCCACGAGCCACGCCCATAGAATTAGAAATAGAATCATACTCTCCGTAGCATGAGAAAATAAGAGCAATCTGACCTGCACGGGTGGCGGATGCTTTTGCCTTTATTTCACATTGGTTGCATTAAAGATCTTGTTAAGGACAAGGGAAGAATTCTTCACCACCCTCCCCTTCCCAACCCAATTAAAACTAGGAAATTGGTTCAGATAACTTTTCAGAAATAATCAGAGGCTTAAAATCTCCATGAGTTATCAACTCTGATCATCTTATGTATTGACAAAGGGAACAGATAAATAGACCAAGCTTACAGCTTAGTTTTGGAAATAAGCAATTAATTTTAATCTCAAGTTTCTTAATTTTTGTATTTGATCTTCTGCTATATGGCCTCCTTTTGGTCAGAAATTAGTGATTAATTGTGTATAAGAAATGCATCCCTTACAGGTGGCTATGGGACGCTTGAAGAATTACTTGAAGTCATAACGTGGGCTCAACTTGGGATACATGACAAACCGGTAAAGACTCGTGCTTGACTGGTATCTTTTTTGTGAAACATCATTACATTAATATTTTCCTCTGCATTACATGTTAATTGCATTACTTTCTAGAGATTAATGGTGTCTTATATTGAAGGTTGGCTTGTTAAACGTCGATGGATATTACAATTCTCTACTCTCGTTCATTGACAAAGCTGTGGAGGAAGGATTCATAAATGCTAGTGCACGTACTATTATTGTATCTGCTCCAACAGCAAAGGAATTGGTGAAGAAATTAGAGGTTAAAATAAAATTTAATGTCTTTTCTGATATGTCAATGTTTACTTTCACCGTGTTCAAGTGTTGGCTGGTAGTCTTACGGTTTTTCTTGCTTGTACACGATATATAGGAGTATGTACCTTCTCATGAAGGAGTTGCTTCAAGATCGAGTTGGGAGATGGAACAGCTCAGCTACTCTCAAGACTTTGATATTTCTCGATGATAAAGGGGATTACTGCTGAACTAAAGAAGTAGATGCTGGAAATGGAAAGAGCTAATTTTTGATGATCTTCATGTTTCTATCAATGGGGAATTCTTTCTGTAAATTAATGCAATTAAGCTGAATATGCTAAGCTTCCTATTACTCAGTTTTCTTTCTCAATATGATTTGTCTGTTATTACTTTGTAAGTATCAGAGGCTTATGAACATTGCCATGTTAGATGTTGACTAATTAGAATGTTAACTGTTTTTCCCTTCCTACTATACCTTTTCCATCGATGTTCTTCATATTCCTTCAGTCCTTTTCCCTTTTCTGCATATTATTTTGATTCTTCGTCACTATATTTATCTTTTTCTTTGTAGATTTCTCAAGTACTTGACAGTGTCAATGAAAAAACAGAAGATTATAATACCAAGAGGATAATGGTGCAAGTATATATGCCAAATTAAAGAATTTATAATTATCTGAGTATGAACTTCTAGCCATTCTTTTCCTTTCACCGCACAAACCTTGGTGAAACTCCACTTTGCATGCAGATGGTTTTAAGAATATAACCCAAATAGTTGATAAACTAAGTTTTGGTCTTTGTCACCTTAATGTGGCTATGAATTGAGCATAGTTCACGTTTTTAACTATAGAGAAAATGACAAGAGGAAGCCAGAACAATAGAATCAGTCAACCGTGAAGCAGAACCACAAATCCAATACAACCGAGGAAAGGAAACCAATGAAGAGAAGCTAAGTGTCAACAATGGATTGAACATGAAGGGGACCATCTTGTTTGTCCAACAAACATGTTATTAGTCCAAGCTTTTCAAGTACTTGCTTTACTGTTAAGGTGCAGTAGGAGTCGAGACAAAGACAATAGGCCGGCCTAACTCAACCAACGACCAGTAACGGAAGCAAAGGGCAAGGTTAAGCTTATTGATACCGAAGTTAGATAAGGAGCTTCTTACCCTAGTTTAGGAAAGGGGCCCAATGTCATCAACCAAATGGGACAATTACATGTGTCACAGGGGCCACAAGTTAGAAGCAAAAGAAATACAATTGAAGGGTGATGATACCTAGTGAATTTGACCCTTTGTGGTTGATGGGACTGATTTGTACATGTGGGCTTTAAAGATCAACGCCATAAGTATTCGGTGGTTGTAAGTCCAAAAGTGGAGTGGCTGGTACCAATATGAAGCTGATGCAGATGAATCGACTTCCATCTGTAAAACTCAGTCAAACCGTTCTTGATCATTCTTCCAATGGCACTCATTTCACTTTACAGATTCCATATGCTTTGGGACCGTATGCATTCACAAAAGGAGAAATTTATCTGCTCACCCTGTGCCTTGGACTCTACTCCTCCTCAGAACTGAAAATTATTGAATTCCAATGTTAGCACTAATATTATTGGCAGAAGGACAAACAAGGGACAGAATCAATCAACTCATGTCGTAAAGAAGGGAAGTTTCGTGGTGTTCATAGACATGAAACTTACCAAACATCGAGTTGTTACTATACATTCTTTGAAACTTCACGTGTAACTTAACTTCAGGGATTGGTATATATTATTTTAACATTATACCATAAGAGTTTCAATATCGAGATACGTATCTGCCAGAAAAAGAAATGATGGAAAGTAAAGATCAAAGATTTTCTTCCTCGCATAGAAACTGAATAAATTCAATTTAAGAAAAGCTCATAATAAGAATCTGAGAATAAACATAATACCATATAAAAAGGGTGTCAGTGAGTCTCGGAAGTGTGCCACTGTCTCATTTCACGAATAGTCGTTAACTGCAAATCCACAAAGCAACTTATCAACAATGGAAGCTAGGTGTTCGACGAAATGGGTAGTGTTTGTTACAATGGTAAATATTGGTTGCTTCATGCCATGCAAGAGAAGAAGTGCAAGACAATAATTGAATGCATGCAACAATGCATTGATTTGCCGAATTTATGCCAGGACTGTTGTTGTTAGTGCAGTGAGCAACCTCTAGCTTCCCAATCAACTCTTTGGATCATAGGCATAGAACGTCGTTTCGCCAAATGTTAGAAAGAGTTCGGTTTGTAAGTGTTTGGTCTTTAATTTCCAATCACAAACTCAGTTTAAATAAAAGAAAAAAAATAATTTTTTTGATCAGGTGTTCAATCTGACAAGAAGAATCTTTAAGTTAAATTTTATTTCATTTTTTTAGTTAATTGCATGAATACATAAAATTGAAGATGAGCAAATGCAAATTAAAATGCTAAATTAGAAGGAAATTATTGGTTAAAAAAGAAAAAATTATGGCAAACCATGTTTAGTTATTTTGATGGTTTACCGTAATTAAACTATTTATTAAGTTATTTTATTATTTTTATACCATATTAAATTTTAATTTTTCTTTATCTTTATCTTAATTTAAAAATTGGTAATTAATAAGTGTAGAAAATTCCAACACATGAATTTGATTTCTTACGCATTCAACAATGGATGGTGTTTACCCAAATCACCGTGACTCTTTCGTTCACATGATTCTTTGGCATTGCAAAGATGTGATTTTCTTTTAGAAGTGAATATACTTGAAACCAAACCAATTCCATTCGAACCAAACTACATAAAATCTAACCAATTCCAATTTGATTTCATCGTTTTGGCATTTCTACTATTTTTCAAGCTCGGAGACATGTCATCTATAACCACTGTTCGATCCTGCGAAGCGTCAGTTTTGGGGAGTACGAGGTTTCTACTAGGATTTTGGGAGTTGTCAGGATTTTCGTAAGCAAAGAACCGCCCGGACGCTGATGTACGTATCTGAATCCGCTCAAAAGCGGACTTGGACTCGGAGTGGCAGCCTCTCAATTTGGGCTGCATGGGGTAGTGGCCTCAAGTGAAAGCTTCCGACAAATCGATGATTCTGCAAAGTTGCTATGTGCATGTAATCGTTTTTTCAAAAATGTGCATGTAACTGTAAAACGCAAGTACAATGTCAATGGTGACTTTGCACTTTGAAACATGATTTATTGGCGAAGTGGCAAGTTTTGTTCTTGTTGGTCCAACATATCAAAAGGTTCTTCATAAGGTGACTAGAAGGCGTTGATGACTACAGACCAACAGAAAGAATTATTAGCTAATAATTATATTCTAGTTCAATTTTACTGAGAATTCTAACTAATGTAAAGAGTGAAACTCAAATGGATACATTTGAACACTTTTTGTTTAGCTCTTGTTTGGAGACTGCACCTAGCTTGATCCACCGATCACACACGAAACACCTTCTGACCGGTTGATCATAACAAGCATGTCAGAGCAGGAATTATAATGTATAGGACAGTCATCATGGATACAAGATTGAGCTGAAAATAAGAGTTCAGATAACCCTCAAATGGCTTGACAGATTCCATCATCAGTGGCCTGACATAGTCAGGAATGGTAGCAGCAATAGCTTCACATTTATCTCTTGCAAAATCCATCAAGAAATCCATCTACTATACTTGCCACCGTTTTAGTGTACCAGTCCCAACCAATATATTGCCTTTCTTCCACTATACAAAGAAGATCCTCGGTTGATTGACATGTAATGGTGAAGGAGCAAAACAGCGGAAATGTCATAAAGGGTATATACATACAAACACATATATGTACATTGGTATATAAGGAGGTCGAAATAGCACAGCCTGTTCCAGTTGAGCTCCAACTTTCTTCTCCAAATGGGTCATCTCTTTTACTGAAAATTCACAAATGGACTTTTAACCAACCCATTTTACTTAAAACTAATTAATAAATTCTATTCAAACGACTTCTAACCAACCATTTTATTTAAAATCAATTGTTCCATGCCACCATTCAAACTTTCAATTTTTTAGGCCACAAAGTTTATGGTGCCACTTTTTCCTATGTATCTAATCCAATCTACTGTATTGAAATGTTATAACTTTGAATTTTTAGTAAAAATAGTCATACGTTAAATTTTTCATTAATATAGACACTATTGCAAGTCATTTCATAATAATATTTTTGTAACATATTGCATAATTTTATTATTTAATAAATTAAAATTTTCAAAAAATTATTTAATAATTATGAAGTAATATATGTAGAGGAATGTATAATTATTTTAGAATTTCTTATATTATTTCTTTATTTTAAAAAATTTAGTACGTTGCATCGATACAATATTTGATACTCGTGTGACAAAGTTATGTAGGTAATATTAACACAGAACTTAATATCAAACTATTTTAACTAAAAAATAAAAAATTAAAGCATTTTAATATCATTTCTTAAACTTCGAGTTATTAATTTATTATTCTAATAGTTTTTGTGGTCCTTATAATTTACATGATTAAATTACTTTTATGTACCATAAATTATTAATTAATTTATATAAATAATTTAAATTAATATTAATTATGATCATCACTTTGTATATCAAACACTAATACCATATCTCTTCTCAATTATATTTTGTAGGTTGAAAACTATTATATTATCTTTATGTTGTAGGGATTTAACTACGTTATTTTGATGTTATTTTTATATATCTTGTTGATGACGACTTTCAAACATATTTCCATGCATCATATTGGGAAAATGTAAATCTCACGCCAAGGCCACGTACCTCTACACAGGATGAGTTGTTGGAACCCATTTTTCAGCTATCTCATCAAGACCTTAGAGACCAGAGCCGTATAGTTGAGAGTGACTACACATGACGTATTTGACGCATGTAAAATAGATAGTATTGGTATTCTTTTTAAGAGATAAAAATAGCTGGCTCTGGCTGAGTGAGAGAAGAAGCTGAAATAGCGTCAGGACGCAGGATTGAGGAACAGAGATATGGAATTGAAAGGTGTCAGAGATGGAGCATCCAGCTGGTCAGAGACAAGCGTAAGTATAAATGTTATTGGACCCCCCCTGAATGCGACATAAAGCATGCAACTAAGGGGTTTGTACTTAAGAAAGTTATCGCAGGTAAAAACTAAAACATGAGCATGTAATGTAAACAGGATTAGATTTTTAAGTGTCAATGTCTTTGGGCCTTGTGGGTAATGCCCTGTTTGTTTTGTCTTGTAGCTGTCAACTTGGTACTCGTATGATCCTTTTGAGTTAAATTAGGTTAGAAAAAATTAATTAGGGTTAATATACCAATTTAGTACTTCCTAAGCCTATTTATTTACATTATTATTCTTTAAATAAATTTATAAATTATGTGAGTTGAATTAAAATTATTTGATATGCTAAAATTAAAATTCAGTTTCTTAAACCTAACATTCAAGAAGATGCAAACCCATCCTCACTTTCAAGTCCATGCCGTCTAATTAATCAAGATTGTGAGAGACTAACTAAAGCAAACATTCAAATGGGAACGTTAACTTCTACGATGGACCCAGTTATCCTGTGCAGAATGTGAACATCTGATGGGTGCCATCCCGACTTTTCTCAACTATCACCAACGAGTATTTACACCTATTTCGCCAACCAAATTGTTATCATAATTGCAATATGATTTAAGGTGAATTGGTTTAGGGTTAATTTTAAAAAATCTCAAATTTTACTATTTTAACTGGAATTTAAAAAATAGCATTTAAATATATAAATTTTCAATTGTTTTTAAAATTTTAACTTGACGTTAATATTTTTCGTTAACATTACTGAGGTGATTTGATGTATAAGACAGAAATCTTAAGCATTTGTGTATGTCATACTTAATGAAATTTAACTAAACTACGCCGTTTTGATATTGAAATTTCTAAATCAAATTTTATCATACCGGTGTGAGACGATAATGATACTCTACCATTATGATGTAATACTACAACAACACAATTTCTAACAATCTAAATGAAGTCTCAATTTGTCACCCTAAATTTTTTTTCTTTTTGTGCGCTGTAATTGAAAACATTGTTTAGTTAAATTTAATAAAGTTTGATATGTATAAGTATTTAAGGTTTCTGTATTATATGGTAAGTCACATCATCAATATTAATGGAATACTAACATCAGGTTATAATTGAAAAAAATTGAAAGTTTGATTATTTAATTACCATTTTTAAATTTTAATCTATAATTGCAAAATTAAGTAAAACTTAAGTTTTTTAATTAACCCATTATTTTAATATATTACTAATATATCTCTTAATTTTTAAAAACTATTAATAATCTTTTTATAATTTGAATTTTGTAATACATATATTTTCTGCCGTGAATTTTTATTACAAACTTCAAATCGATATTGTGTTATATCAAACATATATTGAACACAATATTACATTAAAATTTTAATAAAAATTGATGACAGAATGAAAAGGTTGTCATAAAATCAATTTTATAAAAAAATTATTGATAATTTTAAAAGTCAAAATTACATTAATAATATATTAAATCATAAAAAGGTCTCCATAATTTATAATACTTCAATGGAATCCAAATTTGACGCCGTGCAATTTGATCAAAAATCGAATCCCACATGTCTGCCAAATGTAAAATGAACAGTTTTTAGTACCATATTGCCTGCCATAAGCTTACAAAGGACACGTACCAACTATTTCACTATAGTATAGGATAATCACCTTCAATGTCCCATAATTGGACGGGGACACTGTACTGTAAGAATTAAGGGATTGATGTAACTAGACACCATATTGAAACAAGATCTGAGAACAGAATAGGACGCCCCCTGAACCATCACATTTGATAGTACTAATATGTTCCATCAACTTTGTTGGAAGTTTTATGTAATGTTTTAATTCCTTTTCATTTCTTACGGATTCCCAAATTTATTAAAAGAGATTTAGTCTTCCCATTCCATTGACATGCCAAAGTATTTAGGAGGTGCATGTTTAGAGATAACCGGAAAAAACGTACTGAGTACGGAATGAAAATTTATGTTTGGTATCAACAGAGGTAATACTTTCATTCCCTCATTTTCAGCAATATTTCATATCTGTGGATTACTAGAGGAATGAGATTCATTGTTGGGTATACTCCATTTCCATTCTTTACTATATTCATTCCTATTCTTATTCTCATTACCTCCTTAATTAACATTAAGAACGGTCAAAAGGGTAATGTTATTTTCAAATTGCATTAAAAAATGCCTTCAATTGATTTATAACATTCAATTATATATAAAAAATAATTACTCATTAATTATTCAATTATTACCAGCGATTGTCATTGTCAAAGAAAAATTATCTCGTTAAATTAATATATTTTTTATTTATGATTTTGGTAATTATCATAAACCATTAATCACTGCGTATAAAACTTTTTGTAAGGTAAAATTATATTCATTTTTTGTGCTTTGGATTTTATTTTAATTATTAAATTACAAAGCTATCATTCAATCTCTAAACTATGTTTCCGTATCACTTATATCTAATGTTTTAAAAATCAGACTGAAAATTAAATCGCTAAGATAAGATGTCTAAGGTTTAAATAATTTTACTGGTATTAAATTGTCATAAAGTAGGCTAAAGATTAAATAAGATTAAAAAATGTTGCTTTTATTACTAGAGAATTTAAAGTTTAATTAAAATAAAAAAATTGTTAAATAAAAATTAATTATAATCGATAAAAATTAATTGATTAATTAATAAATTAATCAATTTTAAATTATAAAAATTATATTAGAAATATAAAACGTTTCAAAATTTTGATTTTACTTGTGGATTATGAAATAGAAACAAATGACAAGTAGAAAATGATTTATATGAAAGTTGTCTTATTCCATTTATATTTTTCTAAGATTTTGGTATAGTATGAAATTGAATGTGTTGGACCCTGTAATAATTACTGAGGAATTGAGGGTGGGACAGAGGTAGACCACTATGAATGTTGGGGGTGGGGCACACAAGAGTTTGAATTGGTGATGTGTGATGAGTTTTTTGAGTTCAGAGTTGCAATGATGATGCTCCAAGAGTCCAAGGTGAAATTGGGGTGGGGTCAGAGTCACGTTCTGGTTTTGGTTCTCAAGTCTCAACAACAGCTACGGTTTCTGTTCGGATCTCATCTCATCTCATCTCTCCGTAAACATAACAAAAGGACGTAGGGTCCATTTACAGTTGCAGCTAATGTTCTGGTTTTTGGTTCGTCAGTCCTTTTCGTTGTCCTCTTCCAAACATAGTTCTCAGTTTGGCCCTATGTTTTATGTAACATGACCCACGTCAAAACTCATCACACTCACGCTTATCATCGCAAAATCAAAATTTCACTAGATTAACCATTAATATGTATCCGTGTCTGTATGTGTGTGGTGTAAGAAATTATTCACACCTTTCATCTTCATGCCTTAAGTGCTCGTAATTTCTCTTTAAAACCCAAACAAGTTGTGGTCCACTGCTTGTTTTGATTCTGCGAACAACCACACGCTTCCAAACTAATAGTTAGGAGACACGACTCCGACTGTCACTGCCTCCTGTTGATTGCGAAATTGTGATCTTGATATGTCAAAATATGACAAATTCTGGAGTTTAAGCGGGGAAAACAAAAAGAAGCTAATACGAAAAAGACACATAGAAATAAAATGGTTAAATTTTAAATGTTAAGGGTTTTTTTTAAATGTAAAAAAAATTATTGTTTCAATCGAGCCACAGAACGAGCCGGCTCGGCCCAACTTCAACCATGACCTGATAGGTTCGAACAAATTTAATTCGTAACTCCTAACTCCCATCAATTATGGCCAAAATCAAGTCAAATAAAACTGGCTTAAACTTATCGGGCCAAGATTAACATTCTTATTGACTTCGCTCTATGCAAATTATTTTCTTGGAAGCTCTAACTTGTCTAGTTGACCACTTCGTCGCTTTTAATACAGGTGTGTGCAATTAGTAGCCAGCAAAACTGAAAAACCACGGATAGATGCCTTTTTTACTTTTACAACTATTTTATATTCCTTCTTATTTATAATAAGTGTCGATTTAGAAGAATGTATATTTATTAAAAAAGTTAATGAAATATTTGATATACCCTTATTAATTACATGTTAAAGTGTTTTGAAAATATAATCTATGTAATTAAGATGTGAGAAAAATTAAAAGGTAATTTTGGAAGTAAAATTATAAATATGCATAAAAAGTCACAAACGACACTTATTTTGAATACTTAAAATCTCTCTAAAACGACACTTATTATGAATAAGAGGGAGTATATAATTAAAGCATTTTTGTATTTATTTAGATATTTACTTACTATACAGTCAAAAAAAAAGGGAATTTGAAAAAGAAAAAGAAATGCCTGTTGAAGGTGTCATAATCACTGAAGCGGTGACATAGATTTGGTAACGGTTGGCGGGATACTTGTCACATTTTCCATGTTAGCATTCCTTTTTGGTACACCACTCAACATCGTTTGTGCAGAATTACGTTACAAAACTTGCTCTTCCCCTCTGTAGATGAGCTTAACATAGCCATAATAGCTATTCACGTCGTAGCTTTCTTTTCAGGTGCAATTTCTCAGTGGTTTCGGTTTCACACAAGCACGAATTGAAAGTTCAGGAACTCTCAATCACCTGGTAGCACTGTTCCTATAACCACGTGGGGACACAATCACTTGTGCCATTTTTATTGTTCCAACTTTGTTCCACTCCATTTCATTTTTATATTTACGTAGAATTATTTGTATTATTTTAATTTTATTTTAGTCCATCTCATCTGTATATTTATGTGAGTTTTATATAAATGTGTTAATAAAATGAACTGAAACATAGTTAGAATAGTATAAATAACATAGGTGATTTCATTTGCCAACATCAATAACAAATAAAAAATCAACGATCCATAACCCGTAAGATTCTTTACTTTGTGGAAGTTTAGAAAGAGTTGTGATAATAATAAATAACAACTCAAAGCAAGTCTAACAAAATTTTGGAAAAACTCAATAGTACATATGATTACTACTGCTCCTCTGTATCAGAACAAAAAAGAACATAAACACTAAATTTTAGAATATAAATATAGGACTTATACTTCAATTATGAAACTTTATTTCCTCTTACAACCAATAGAAACAAATCAAAATAGAAAAAACCTATGAAAACTTTTGAAAGTAGAGTGAGTTTAAAATACTCAACTTTTTTTTCTCTCTTTTTTTGTATTTTTTTTCCTTTTCTTATCCCTCTCATATTAATCATGAAATGTTAAAAATGAAGAAAAACTATGCCTAGGTTTGGCATGTGTAAGTCACAATGCTCTATCTTCAAAGCCTGTGAGTGAGACAAAGTAGGGGCTTACTGTATGACCCACGCCCACTCTCTTTTGCCCTCTTCCCTTCTCTTTATATTGTATTTTCACAAGGACTCAGTCCCCATCTTTCCTTAAATAACACAACATGACCTTAATGACAACTTCCACCTTCCTATAATCTCTTCACGTTCACGCCGTTACATATTCCGTTAACTTCGCATGCAATGCAAAACCTTCTTTACTCTTTCCACACTACCCTCCAGGTCCCTTTTATACACGTTAACTCTAAGTCCATATTTCATGAACAATGTCAATGACATCTTCTGCTCCACTTTGTGTCCCGGAACTACCGCAAGCCGGTGCTGCAAAAGCACCGATGCTGCCACGGACTTCATTTGTAGGTACGCTAAATCCTTCCCTAAACAAACTCTTGGACCTGCATTAAATGCCACGAATTTGCAAGAGTCATGCATTATGAACCTCTTGCCGTCGGAGGACAACCACCTCTCTGGTCTATACTCCATGCAATCGTCACCCCATGTGCTTTTCATCCTACCCGTTGAATATATCGAATAAGTCACCGACGAGCCCGCTGGAACAAAGGTGCCGTCCGGCAACACGTCGTCGGCGATCACGTGCTTGGAGTCCTCAGGCACAGAGGGGTAGAGCCTCAGGGTCTCTGACAATGCTGCTTTGAGGTAGATCAAACGGTCAAGCTCTTCAAAGACCAGAGGCTCATCGACCCATTTTGACAGATCGTCATCGCCGCGTGTCTCAATCAGAACGGTGCATATTTCGGTCAAGATTTTGTCTTCCACTGAAGGGTTTTGGATGATCAACCAGAAGAACCAACTGAGAGCAACCGACGACGTGTCGCGTCCGGCGAGAATGAAGTTGAGCGCCACGTGTTGGAGGAATGTGTCTGAGTAGGATTCCTTCTTCTTAATGAATCTAGAGAGCAGATCATCGTGTAGGTTCCCATCTTTCTGTTGTAGGTTCGTTAGCTCTTGTTTTCTTGCATTGATAACCTCCGTCAAGTACTCGTCAAGCTGCTTCAAGCTTCGGCTCAAGCTCACTTCCATCCCTAGCCTGAGCCACTTCTTAACCTTCCACAAAACCTCAGGCAATATAAACCTCTGAAGTGAGGCTTCAGTGGCTCTGTCGAAAGCTGAAGCGAAGCTGTTCTCAGGCAGCCCGACAGCGCATGTTTGAGGGTCCTTACCAAAGGCCAAGCCGCATATGTTATCGAAAGTGAGCCGAAGCAACATGTCCTGAAGATCAACCGGCTCCGCTATGGCCTGAGCCGATTCGAGAATCGGGCAGAATCTCAATTTAATGGCTCGGCTGACCCAGCGAGCCATGGCTTGACGAAGAGTCCTGGTGGTGAATTCCAGTGCGGCAGTCTTACGCTGGAACAGCCACGTGTCCCCATCGGAGTTGAAGATGCCTTCACCGAGAAGATCATGAAACACTCCTTGCCATGTAGGCCCTTTGGGGTAGTTGTCGAATCGGGTCTTCAAGATATGCTCAAGATTTCTCGGGTCACACGTGACCGTCACGAGTCCTTGCTTCTTGGCCAGAAACGGGATAGCGCAGATGCATGTTTGGTAAGTGCCGCCGCAGGCGCGTAGATTGTCACTGATCCAGTCGTGCATGCGGTCACAGTTCTCGATCAACCCAGGAAGACTGCCCAACAAGGGCCAGACACGTGGACCCTTTAACGACCGTGATATGAAAGTGAACCACAGTAGATACGCCGTAACCGCCATTAGAAGCAACAAAGCAGTGGATATATCCATACTCACAGTGTACAAGTATACAAAACAAGAAAGAAAAACGGAACACTTTCGGTTTTAGTTTGGTGATAGTCTATGAACTTCACTTACCTCGAAAATGAAGTTGAAGTGCAAAAAGCTTCAATCTTTAAGAGAATCCTAGATGCCCTTTTCTCCTAGACGCCCTTTTCTCCAAAGAATAAAATGAAGGATCATCAAAATGGGAGAAGTTAAAAAGAGTGATACAGAAAAGTGTAGAGAGAGAGAGGGGAGTGATGTGAAGAAACTAGAGAGGAAGGAGAGAAAGACTAGGGAAGAACAAAGTGATAGTACAAAATGAAGTATAATGAGAGAGGAGATTTATAGGTGAAATGTAATGGAAGCAATTATGAAGGCCAGACTGTTTTCTTGAGATTGGACCATCTCTGTGTCTTTCTCTTTCTCTAACATTGAGATGGTAGCACTATAAATGCCCTGAGAGGTCGTTGAGACTTGAAAGCTTAAAAACAGCGATTCCCCTTGCTCGTTTTCCTTTTACCAGCAAAACCACCATTAGCAATAACCTTTTTTCAAAACTCAAAAGACTTAATCTTTGTATTCCTTCTCTCTATTCCCTCTCACTTCTTGCATGTAGACCTAAATTTGCAGGCAAAGGGAGGAGGGTCTTTAAATTCAAGCATTTAATGAAGACGACTTAAAAGAGATTAGTTGAGGAGCTAAGACACAACAAAACAAGGCATAAGAAAGAAAAGAGAGAAAAGATGAGGTCACGTACTGGTGTTTAAGACTTTTTAAGGATCACTTTGGCCTGTCTTGTATACAACATGACAATTTTTAAAGAAATTTATTAATACGTATATCCAATTCTGATTTCTTCATAGAACAATTGAGTGAGTCTTCTTTAATGAAAAATGGACTTATCATGTGGGCATTTGGTTAAGGTTCGGTGAGCAACCTACCAAGAATTTTTAATTGGGCTTCATTTATAGGACTCAATTCTTTTACAACTCCCTTCCTTACCCTTTTTTTCTCTGAAAACTTATAACAAAAAGATAACTATCACAAGGTTTTGACCTTATCTATCAATGCATTACGGTAAAAAAAGGTGTGCTTGTCTATCACAAGGTTTTGACCTTCTCTATCAATGCATTACGGTTAAAAAAAGGTGTGCGTGTTAAATGACTGGTGACGGTGACGGTGAAGGTGATGGTAGTGGTGGTCTGTATACTTAGTTGCAATATAACAAGTCTACCTAGTAATTTCTCACCGGAACCCAAAAAGCGCATGGCCTCATCAGTCTGCAACTCTGCCAGTCAACTCCAACGCGATTCCTGAAATTCCCTTTTTTTGATTAAATTTTTTACATATTGTTTCCATTAATAAAATTTCTTTCCTTTTTTATTCATGCCATCCTGAAATTAAAACTATTTTGTCTATTTAGCTTTAAGCGGTTTCACTTTCACAGCAAGTAATTAATGACAACAGAAAGCAAAAATGAAGTGGGCAAAGCCATCATAAATTGACCTATATCCAAGAGCCGTTGACCTATCTCTCTGTTTTTTATGAACCTGGTACGTAACTGAATTCTTAGAGATAAAGCAAGTAAATAGCGGATCAAGAGGGGACCAAATGTACATCTTACTTATATTTACGCATTACCATTTATCAGCAGAAGAGTACATTTGGATCCCAAACCAAAAAAAAACCTTTCCTTCACCCTGAACCAAAAACGATAAGAAAATAAGAAATAACTAGAATATAACCTTACGTTAAAAGGGCATGGCTAATACAATTTCACTAAGTAAAAATTAGCAAGTAGTCGAAGAGATTCAACAGTAAACTAGTCGTGATTTTAATTGTATCATAATTCAGTAGTTGGGACCTTAAAGATCAAGGTAAGAATGACTCTCTTTTACAATGTAATTGACACTAACTTCATAAATCATAACCCACACGTTACGAGAAGGGATTGAGATTTGACTTTAGGTCTTTTGATCTTCTAACGATAATAAATAAAGGGCGTCTTCAAGTAGGTTCATAAGTAGCTGACTCTATCTGCTACCCAAATAAATGTGAATCTTCCATGGTAGGCATAAAAGTCACAACCATACACTAAAAGTTTCCTAATCGTAACAAGTTTGGTAGTATATCATAAAATGAGGGGCTTCTTCCTCTTGGTCAGTCCCTAGAGATTCTCTTCCTTTATTAAGTATTTACTAAAGGGTTAAGAAATTTGTGTCTGGTTCTTGTGGTGATGATTTCCAAGAACTATAAAATGAATGTGTCTTGTTCGATACAGGTATGAAATATAGGTAATTTAGGTGGACGGTTTAATTAGACTTGACGTGGGAGATGGATGGCTAATTTAGGTGGCCGTTGGCTATGATTTATTAAGCCACCATGACATATTCAAGCCTAAGTGGAAATAATTAATTATGTAATGTCAAGATCTTAATACTTCTTTGAGAAAAAAAGTCCAAATCTTAAAAGAGTGATTCTTGTACGAAACGGGAATCTAAGGGAAACTTGGGCTTATTTTTATGTAAGCTCCTGACAATGCTTAGGCAGATAAAGTGCATTTGATTAAACAAGACAGAGAGTTGTGAGTAAACTTTCAAAGTAGTCATTATGTCCACGTAATTATGAACCAACTATTTCACGTTTTAACTAATTTATCGGTTTCTATTTATTACATTCCTAGTTAGGAAAAGAGATTGCCAGCAGGTGTAAGATTGAGGAACCTAAATGCTTTCTTTAAGATTTAAGATTAACCCCTTCAATGAATTCTTTTCTTTGACAAACTGACAAATTAGTAACATGATTTATTTTCAGAATTAGACTTAGCTATCTCCCCATTTAAATTCATGATGATAAGCTTTTTTTTTCTTCTTTTTCTATTTATTCTTTCCATTTTTCCTTGGTTTTTCACTCGATGACACTGTTACCTCCCCATTTACTAGTTAAAACCTTGATAGGGTTAAAAGGTAAATAATATGAATATAATTTTTTATATCTCGTATACAAAAGAAATTTAACCTATGTTTAGGTGGACTTATATTAGTATAACTTTTTTTTAGATCTTTTTTAAGAAGAATTTTTTAAAAAAGTCAATTGACCGTTTGGCTATCATTTAAAAAAGAAATTTTTTGAAAGATCTTCATAATAGTAGACTGTTTAACAACATAAAAATAAATATCAATTTTAATTTCAACTATATTTTATTTTATAATAAAAATTATTTATGCATATAAATATTATCTAAAGAATATTAAACAATATGCAAAGCACAATATATTAATTATTATATAATTTTAAATCATATGAAACATAAATGAAAATATATCTAACTAAATCTTTTATATAAATTATAACATAAGTAAAATTAATATAAAAACATATAAAAAATCAAATAATATTATATAAATCTCAAAATAAATATTCCAGTTAAGTAAATGGTTAAATACCTAATAAATTATACATTTTATTGTAATAGAGAAGATGAATTTGCAAGATAAACGTGAAGATGAGTTTGTAGATATTGTGAGAATCATGTGTAAAACATAAGAGTAAAAGAGACTAAAAAATAAGTTAATTAATTAATATGAAAAATCTACCCTAAAAAATTATTTGAAAAGCTTTTTTGAGAAACTTTAAATTTAAGCTTTTTAAAAAGCTATATTTTGACTGTCAAAAAAGTTATATCTAATAAAGTATTGATTTTTTATTTTACAGCTAAACACTCATTTTTCTTTTAAAAAATTTTGTAATAAAGAAAAGTATTTATTAACCTCCCAAAAATCAATCCAAACAGGTATATAGTCTATGAAGCATACGAAAAGTCAACTAACTTAAAGGAAAAGGCTTAGAATTTAATACCTCGGTGGTATTATTCTTCTTCCCTTTAAAGGTCTGCCTCATTAGGCGATTTTGTGGGCAGAGACCAATCCCTTAATTTCTTACGAAGAGAATAACTGCAAAGAAAAAGTCAGGAAACAAAGGCGAGCAGGACAAGAGTCAACAAAATGCATTAACTTAGGTGACAAACTGCCGAACTACTGCTCCTCTAACTCAACAGTCTGCTAAATACTTGCATGTGCCAATGACCCTTAGCCACATGGACAGGCTATTGTTGTCAACATGACCGTAGACCAGTAGTTATTGTCGGTGACCAACTTGCTTTGCCAATACTAATTGCCACTCAATTGTGTTGTGTAGAAATTCTACCCTTTTACGGAAAAGTAGAAATCTGTTAGAACCCTATAAAACAAATAAGGAAAAATATATGTATTTGTTATAGATTTTTGTAAAAGAATACAACGATAACTGATTTTGAGGACTAGGACCTCCAGCCTAAGGCTCAAACTCTCACTTAACAGTATACGCAAATGATCCTTTCTCCTTATGTCTATGGTTTATTTATACTAAGAATCTGTTATTCCTAACAGATTCGGTTAGCAGACAACCCCCCCTCCCCGTAACTAACATCATATGTATTTATATATATATATATATTTACTATATATTTTCTAAGTTGTCCTGGGTCTAACAAAATCCTACCAGAGTAATCCCAGGTTCTCAATCTCAAGTTCATGGAGAGACTCTTTGGATTGGACAAACAATAATCACTTCCTGGAAAGACCATGTACAGTCTTTTCTATGCATGAATTAAATAGCCATCAATAAAAAGAGAAGTTCCCAATTGTAATTACCATCCACAAAAATATAATTCGTTCAAGGAGTTGCAAATAGACCTCGGGTTCCAACATTCAGATTTAGATTGAAGTTACTTTTAAGGATTACAAGAACCTGTGCTGCTTCGAAAAGAAAATTCTAGATGAGCTAATTGAACTAAAGTTAGGTTCTTAGTTCCTACAGTCATAAACAGTAACAAAGTGATCAGCATGTTACCTGTCTGAAGCACTTCTTTGAACACAATCAGTCTTCCAAACCTAGACCATAACCTGAAAGTTCCATTCCTCCATTAAGGAATAAGAGCATTTAATATTATGCTTACTTCACTATCATTTCTTTCATCAGGTGAAATTTAGAGCAGCTCCTTCGAGCAGCTTGGAATTTGCAGACCCATCGCTAGCACATAAAACACTACAAAAATGAGCAGAGAGATTGTTTCAACCAGATTTAAGAACCACAACGTCAGGTTGCTATTATTATGTTCTGCGTGGATTGGCGTCTGATAACTCAAAAATCTGGAGTACAGAAAAAAGATCCGATACACAATTATGTTCACGAGTGAAACTGGATGAAAAATGTCAACAAACCCACATCGTTATATTTGCTCAATAAACAAGGTGATACAAGCGATTGGAGACTACTTAATTTGCAAATAGGTGGCTATTGGAGACCCTGAAACATATGCTTATAAAATGGTAACACGCCCGATTGAAGAACTAAAAAATTATAGTGGTGAATTGGGGCTGAACCTTGATCCTCAGATAATTTACCTTCGATCGGTAAGTAGTTTGCCAGAGGAAACTTCAGGCTCCTTTCTACCTGCATTGCAGATCTTAACATCTAATGTAAAAACCTCCATCATTTTCCATCTGATGAGAAGTCGTTCAAGACAAGATAGGAGACAAGCACTCAGATACTGCGGACCGATAACTAGTATCAAAAAGACTAGATAGCTGCAATAGAACAGCAGATATAATTCCAATCTCTACAACTTTGAGCAAAAGATTGAATTACCGCTGGCTGCATTCATCTTAAGAAGAAACAACTCAAAATGCACTCAAATTAAATCCTTGTACTGCACGAGGCCCCGCAGCTCGCATATATAGAAGGACGATAAAGTTGCAAAAAATTCTGAAGAACGATAATGGTTCTTCCAGTAGGAGCACCTCCATAAATGAACAGAGGAAGAATCTGACAATCATTAGGACCTAAAATGCGCACGATCTCCAATACCTGAATGTGTCTACCAGTAAAACAAGACAACATATCATTGCTCTCACCTCCAAACACAAGTGCATTCGGAGAAGTTGGTACAAGTTTCAGTTTTATTTGCAGAATCAGCCTCATTGCTCCTAACAGGAGCAGAAGAAGATCGTACAAACTCAGCAAGAAACAGGTAAAGAAACATCCAAATCTTGATGCTAACAACGTTGGGTGGAACAAATCGTAAAGTGCGAGTCACTCGAGCTCGCGAACAAGTAAAACAAGAAGCAAAAGGAGGGGGGAAAAAAGAGAGGGACAGATCAAATACATGCTCAGAATACGCATAGAAACAGAAACATCGAGAAGAAGCCGATCAAGAATCTCAAGTAGAATTGATCTCTTTCACAGTTTCCCATTTCCCGCCAAGACCTTCAGGAAATTTAAAAAGGAGTTGTTGACGACTTGCGCCAAGAAGCTATTATCCAGTGCAATCAAGTTCAGCGAAAACCTACGCTCCTTTACCACGTGTCAGTCAAGTCCGAAAACTCAAGACAAGGCCCAGCGTTAATGGCATGCAAATGCGATTAGGATCCATTTTCTTAAGTCTAAATCTGATTGAATATAACTTAATCCATTAATTTTAATTTAAATATAATTAAATTTTAAATCAAATTAATCCGAGCTCTCATTATTGATTAAACCAATTCGAACCTAATTCAAATTGAAGTCAGTGAAACTAAAGTTCATCTTAAATCTTCTTACCTGCTTTCCTAATGGTAAATTGATAGCCCTTACATTTAATAATAAATTTATATTAATTATGTAATTAAGAAAACAGTTTTTATTTTATCATCTTTTAAATAAAAAAGTTTACTTTTAAAAATTAAAGGAATGTTTGGTTGATGGGTTTGAAAAGGAATGAATAGGTGAGAAATAAAAAGTGAATAGTTGGTTGTTAATTATCATTATAAAGGTAATAGTTTGATATCTCAGTTTTAAGAAATCCAGTTTTAAGAAATCCTCTATACCCTCCGTTTAATAAAAAAATGAAACTCATTCTTTAATAGTAATTCTTAAAAAAAATTAATTAATTAAAATATAATTAATTCATTAATTAAAATATTGTAACTAATTAATTACAATATAATTAATTCATTAATTAACATATTGTAACTAATTAATTACAATATAATTTATTTATTTATTAATATTTTTTACAAACTAACTACTATCGATAGTAATAATAATCATTCCTTCTTAACCAACTATCATAATTATAATAATAATATTCATTATCATTCCTTACTATATTTATTCTCATTCCTATTCTTATTACTATTCTTCCATGCGAACCAACCGCATATATTAATGAGGTATTAGTATTACCCTCGTATAATAGAGAAGTTGACCCACGGGTAGTGAAAATCTCGCAATAACCAACAAGTCTAAACATTTAGAAGTCTTGTAGAATCATAGGCTTGGAATATAAAATCTCTAAAAACTTGAAGGCTTCAAAATGACTCCACAAATCAGTTTCAACAATGAGATAAAACCTTTGGTTGTGCAATGGCAATAATGTCAAAAAGATTGAGAATGCATTGTCATCACTTAATTTTATTAACATCTCTCCGCCTTGTTCTGGTGGTTCTTCGAAGTCCCAACACCAGTGAATTGGAATGGTAGGATTAAATGACTCGGTTTCTATACTTTTTCAGAGTTGAATCCAGAATTGCTACTATCGCTACTTCTCAAACGCGCATCATAAGAAGTATACAGCGGAGGCAGTACGTACCTGACGGAATGAAGCTTCCAAAGCTGGTGCTTCCGCGTCGGCACTCTGTGAAAGATATTCAGTTTGGACTTTGGAGTGTAACTCTCCGGTTGTTTTTTTATGCCAAATCAAGAATAAATGCTTCTAAGGTTGATTCTGCCTAGATATGTTGTATTGAGATCATATGAACTACCAACCTCGGATGGGAATGAATTCTTAAACAGAGCTACAGAAATAAAACGCCAATAACCACCAAGAAGCATGAAAGTAATTATAGACTTTTAACATGGAGGCTATGAAAAATTGTCACCAGATAAATAGGATAACACACAGGAAATTACAATAATTACCACCCTGACACTCTAGAATTTTTCGTCATCATCTTAATTATCACTGGGAGTGATCATCTTAATTATCACTGGAAGCACTTCCAGTGATAAATGAACCTCGTCGATGCCCACCGACAATTACATCCCTGAGTCGATAAACAGGCCCCAGCAACCTGCCACTTCTCTGCAATGCGAATAAAATGTGTAAATGCAAGTATAATAGGGAATGCAGATTCAAAAATATGATTACTAAACTGTTTGAGCAAGTGGCTCAAAGTATGATCTAGCGGTAAAGCATAGACAATTGCATCATAAATTACTGAAATTTGGCAGAAATTAATTCTCAACACCTAAAGTGCAATTCTGATGTCAGAAAAATCCTTTTCAATGACACACTTATAGAAAACTTAAAAATAAAGAATGGTCAACGTCATCAGCTCATCAAAGCAACAGAAATTCAACTTTAACAAACAGGTCACCCACTTCTCATTCCTCTTAATTCGATAACCCTAAATCTGTTTTCTGCTACGACCAAGATATATAGAAAATATTACAAGACATATTTTCCTTTAAATTACCCCAATAGGAGTACAACTCAAAAGCTATGTGTAAAGAAATCTCTAGTACATGCCATCTCCGTTGTTATGAACAAAAATCAAATGTGCCAATTCTATAATAAGATGGGAGTAAGTTACAAAGCAAAAGCGGAATCATTTAAAAAATAACTGGTACAAAGGGAGTAAAGCACCTCGTTATTGACATTGGTCTGCCACCTTTCTTGCTGCCAGCGCTGCCCAATAATTACAAGGCCCATCACTGCTGCTGCGATAAAAATGGACCAAAATGCATTAGCATCTTTTGCATGAGAATACACAGAAGCTGCCCTTCGCTTCCACCAAGCTTCGGTTGGTATACTAGCTCTATCATATCTACCCTCTTTAGTAGCTTTGGCAGAGTGAGAACCATCCACAGGAAAGTCTAGGTTCCCCTCAGAAGGTTCATTAGTTTCTGGAATGTCCAGGTCCTCACTCAATGTGGTTGATTCACCTAGATTCGCCTCATTATGAAAAGAATCAAATGTTGCTGTACTGTACATGCTCTGTTCCTTGTCACTCAGAATTGAACGTTGCAGTTTCGTGCTTTCTTCAAACTCTTTACCAGATATGGATATCCTGTTTCCCTCCTCATCGAAAAGCTGTAATCCAGGAAACTCTTCAGACACGCTCAAACCCTTAAATGCTAAATTCTCTTCCACCTTTTCATCAGATCTATCCCCCTTTTGCACACTAACTTCGGGTAAAAGATTCTTCACCGCATATTCATCAACAATCTCACTGTTATCAGGATCCAGTGGCAAATTCTCATGCTGGTTGGGTGGAAATACAAAGTGATCCGACATAAACAATGCCCGAGAAGTTTCTCCTTCATCTTCACCACAACTATTTTCCTTACCATCATCTTTCACTTCAACTTGTTTTGAACCAGGAGCAGCAGCATATGTAGATTCAGTGAGATGTACAACCTCCCACTCAACACCACGAGGTGTATTCTCCTCTTTTTCATCATTATCTGCCATCCTCCAGCTCTTTTGTCTTCCTGAACAGACACATGTACTATCAACTTAAAGAAAAAATATTATTCCCCCTTTGGCACAGACAATGATAACCTACCAAATTATGTTTCATCTTGTTGGAATTTCCAACTTACACATCAAATCAAAGCCCCTGAAAATTTTCATAAATGAAACTAAAAGAATGCCTTTAATACCCTCTAAGTTGAACAAGACCGTTTAGATAACAATTACATCTCAAGCAATATCATCACAGCAATCCGACAACAAAAGCAGAAAATTCAGTCACCCAATATAATAACATAAACTGAATCTGATCGAACCTGCCATCACTCGGAAAACTTACGTGAAAGATTCTTCATCGATATATATATATAGATATATATTTATATAGCCAATGGATCTAACAAATTGTGAATCCAGTCATCCACTAATTACCAGTACCTGAAATGAGCACTCACATCCGTCATCAGTTGACCGATTAGTCACTCTTATTTTCATCTAATTTGCCCAATTCTTAACTGAAAATCCATAAATATATACCATTGTGCTACACTCATTCTCGCGATTAATCCATCAAATAGAAATTCGCGATTAAATCCCAGATTAACCGATAATCATTTAACATGCAGATAATCATCATGTTGAGCACCTGGAATCCAAGAAGCGCCTCTTATGAAGTTTTATCCAAATATCTTAAATAAATATTCTTTTGAAAGAAATCAATCATTGAGAAAAAGCTAACATCATCATCATCAACAACAACGACAAACAAGAGGATTACGATCAAAAAGAAAGGCCAAGATCCTAACATAAATAAACCAATTCCATAAGAACACAAAACTACCTACACAGACGTAATCGTACGAGATCTACAGCGATAACCGAAGACGAGAACGGTGACGTTTATGCGGGAGATTGCGAACTGTCTCGAGAACTGAATAGAGAAAATGGATTTTATACAGGATTTTCTCGGGTAAGGTACGGAGTGCCTTCGGGACCGGTGGTTTCCTTATGGGGACATTGAACTCCACCGGCTATCGTGGGTAAAGCGCGTCGTCGTTTTGTCGATAATATCTCGTTTGTCAGACTTGAAGGACCCTAACCGGTAACTTAGAGATTGTTAAAAGAGTTGCGTGCGAGTTGAGGGAGGGATTTACAATGCATCCACGCTTGTCCTTCGAATGGAGCAAGCGACGGTTTTTAAAAATTAGACGGAGTGTTTGGTTAGCGTCTTTAGTAGATAGGGATGAAGTGTGATTGGACAGGATGAGACGGAATAGAACAAGATTAAAGACAGTGAGA